>QFET01020321.1:0-43060 GCA_003316355.1 Tuber calosporum | reverse complement strand
ACTCCCTCCCTAACCACTGCCACCATGGATCTCACAACACCCAGACAGCCAGTCCCACCAACTGGCGCTCCAGCTGACCCTCGCCCCAAATCTGTTCCACCAGTCCCCACCTGGCTCTCCAGTTCTCCGCTCCCACATGGCCCATTGGGCATTCCTCACCAAAGAGTCCCGCACTGAACCCCCCCACCCTGACGCAGACGCCAGGCGCTACCCTCACCCTCCTTCAACACAACTGCCTTGGGAGCTGGAATGTGTTTCTGTCCCTATTCAATAGCCTTAAGGCTATGCCCACCCCTCCACACTTGGTCGCCCTGAAGGATCCTCCAGTCTTCAAGGGGCACCTACCAATATTTTCCTCTTATAAATCTTTTTCCCCACCTACTACTAACGGCGCCAAACCTAGCGTGGCCGTTTATGCTCTCCTTGATTTCATGCAAGTCTTTGCACTACTACCCGTCTTCTTCGACCGGCTCGACTTTATGGCAATTGATATTCACGCCCCTGCAGACCTGTTTAACTCAGCTCATCGGGTCTTCCGCGTTTACAATGCCTACTCCACCACCGGGCGCTAAACCCACACCCTTACAATTACCATACATTTTATTTTCTGGGAACACGCTTTCCCCACCCTCCTGGTTGGGGATTTGATCCTCCATCACCCTCTTTCCGACCTTCTAAGGGTCCTTTCTGATACTGAATTTAGTCTTTCTTCCCCATACTTTGACCTGGCCTCCGAGCTAGGCTACTCACTTATAAATACACCAGGTGTATTCATTAGGTTCCCCTTCGATGGCACATCCAGACCTGGAGTCTTAGACCTGGCCTTCGCAAATCGCTCCCTTGCCCCCGTTGTTAGCTCATTGGGTATCACCCTCCCACTCACCGGCTCTGACCATGTCCCAATCACAATAGCCCTATCCACGCCATTCCTACGACAGCCTGACCACACTCCTAACTGGACCAAAACGTATTGGCACACACTCTCCCCTCTTATCAAGGATCTATCGGTCCCACCTCCTCCCCAGCTCCCTACCTCCGCCTCACTTAGTGCTTGTTTCGACCGCCATCTGCGTACCATCACCTCCCTCCTAGCCCAGCACACACTAACCAAACGTCCTTGCTTCAGGTCAAAGCCATGCTGGACAGCTGAACTATCATACCTGCGCCAAGCTTTCACAGAGAGGCAAGAATATCACGCATGTCCCCCTCCACCACCCTCTCTGACAGTGCTTGTGCCTCCTGCCTCGCGTATTTCAAGGCCATAAAAAAGGCCCAGGCATCACACTGGAACTCTATCCTCGCCTCCTTGGACTCCAAATCGGTGTGGGCTGCCCGCAGGATCGCAAGCGGGCGCCCCCCTGATCGGTTCCCCTCCATTCCCAATGCCACGACACCCGTCGAAGTCAACACCTCCCTCCTGCATCACCTTTTTCCTCCTAATGACCCCCAATCCTCGCTATCCATCCTGCGACCGTTCACGGACTTCCTGCCACTTCAGTAACAGGAAGTCTCCCTCGCCCTCCACAAGTCCTCCAACACCTCAGCCCCTGGGCCCGACCTGATCCCCTACGGCATTAGGAAAAGGATCAACAACATCAACCCCACCTTCCTCACCTTCCTCACCTTCCTCCTAGGTCCCCTGCTGACCTATGGCTTCCACCCCTTCTCCCTTAAAAGAGCCAATGGCATTGTCCTCTCCAGGCCTGGCAAATCTGCTTATAACTCCACCTCCTCCTTCCGAGTCATTGTCCTCCCAGAAACTATTTCCAAGATTCTGGAAAGGATAATGGCAACCCGCCTTTCGCTAATGGCCCACACCTTTGGCCTCATCCACCCAAACCAAAGTGGCTCACTCCCCGGCCTCAGCACCTTTGACGCATGTGCTGCCCTCACTCAGGAGGTCTTCCTCCTGCAATGTGTAGGCCTCAAGACCTCTACCCTCTTCCTTGATATTAAAGGAGGCTTGGATAATATTTCCTCTATCAGTTTAGCTTCCCTACTTGGCGCCAAAGGCGTATCTCCTTAGATGGTTTCTTGGGTTCGTTCCTTTTTGACGGACCGCAAATGCCGCTGGATTTTTCAAAGCTCCTTCAATATTCTCTTACCTGTTCAAGTGGGTGCCCCCCAAGGCTCTCCTATCTCTCCTTTGTTATTTTTAATTTATGTTTCCTCCCTGCACTTCTCTATCCCAAAGGGGATTATGTTTTTTTATGTTGATGATTTTACTGTCACTGATGGGTCTGGGCCATACCGGAGGAACCCACAGCTTCTTCAACACTACTACATCCGCCTCTGCAGGAAGGCTACCCCACTTGGAGTCTCCTTCTCCATCTCCAAAACCGAACTCATCCACTGGCGAACTCAAAGGGATCGCTCTCCCCCCTCACTGGCCCCAGTCTCTCTCGATGGGAGTCTCTTCCACCCCTCTTCCATAGTCCGCTGGCTAGGATACTGGTTCTCGCCCTCGATGGAAACCTCCACCCACTTTCTCAAGAGCCTAGCCCTCGCTCAGGTGCCTTTGGCCTCATCAGGCAACTCTCCTCTCCTGGCATAGGCATAGTCCCCTTCCTGAACCGCAGACTGGCCATGGGCCTGCTGCTACCGATCCTCACCTACGGAGCTGACCTCCTCGTCCCCAACGCTGCGATGATGGGTAAGATGGTGGTCTTTTGGAGCAAGGTCCGTCGATGGGTCACTAACTGCTTCTCATCGACTCCTGTATCTATCATTCCCTGTGAGGCTTGCCTCCCCCCTCTCAACTCACTTCTCCCTCATCGCCGCAGGATTGCCGCACTACGGTTGGCCTGCTCCCCTCCCGAGATCAACCCAGCCGCAGCCCGGCTGCCCCCATCATTTCCATCCTACTCTAATTTTAGGGCAGGGGACTCCTCCCGCCACCTCCTTCGTGGCCTTAGGGCCAACTACATCCACCTCCATTGGAACCAACCAAGGCCTATACCCGCCGTCCGCTCTCACCTCCCAATCGATGCAATGTGCTACCTCTTGGTCAAGGTGGCACCGGACGAGTTCAAACTCCCACAGATAAACTCACACCTCCTACCGGGCACTGTTTTAACCCCCCCTCCTCCGATCCCAGGTGCTGTGTCCTACAAATTGATGAAGGAGGAGTGCAGAAAGGACCTTCTCACTGATTGGACACTCATGTCCCCACCCCCTTCTTACTACCAGTCCAAGCCGTCCCTATGACCACATGCCTTGATGGGCCTTGACAGCTTCACAGCGGGGCGAATCCAGCAAATGCGCGCTGGCAAGAGCTAACTTGCTGCGCAACCCTCATGGAACGATTCCGATCGCTCTCCTACCTGCCCTTCCTGCGACTCAGAGGACGAAACCTTCGAGCATGCAATTCTCCACTGCCCCTCCAAGTCCCGAGAACGCCAGCTTTACCTTCCGAAGCTGTCTGCGATGGACCATGGCTTTCCACTTTGGGCCGACCTGGACATGATCCTTGGTCTTGCCTCATACATCCTCGCTACTCACACAAACTTCCCACCCACCATGCCAGCAGTTTTTGCTACTGCAGCCTCCTCCTCCTCCGACTATGACTCAGACTGAGCGGTTTGACTTTCCTTTTATATCTATATCTTTCCTTTCGGTTATGATTTCTATTGGTATCATTTCACTCTAAACTTCCTGAATTAGTCGCCATTGTTGGGCGCGGTTATGGTATGGTTATCACTAGGGGAGAACTTGTGCGGTTATTTCTTTTGTTTTGTAGGATTGGAATTAACGTTTTGTTTATGCCATAGCTAGCGCTCCATGCAGGTTCCTGTACATTAACAGCGAATATATGAGATAATCAACAAAAAAAAAAAACCCCATAGTTAAGGGATCATCAAGCAATGGAGAAGAGATCTCAACAATATATTCAGTTAGTAGTTAAAACAACTTTACAGCGATTCGAGAACCATCTTTACCTTTATCTTTAATCTTACCGGAGCTTTCCGACAATTCTCCTGCCTTCTCGATACAAGTACGGCCTAGGCAATTCTGCAGAACAGAATTAGCTACCCCGTAACACTGGCCCCCTTGTTGGGCCCGCACGTCACCTGTGGCGCCAACAGTAAAAAGTGTCCCCTCATTAAAAAAGCGAAAATTGGCGCCTATCTTGTACCACTATATACGTTGTCTCTGTCCGTCCGACGGGATTCTGTGCACCAGGTACATGAAGAGGGAGGCGCGGACGACCCAATGCAGCTGGAATCAAGTGCATAGTATTTGTCTCTGCAGAGTTATGGCACATTCAGTACAGCCCCTCGCTGGAATGGACTGAACTTGACGGGACTCTATCTGCAAAAGTGAGAATATGATAAGTGGGCTCTAAGAGAAACATGAGAATGAATTCAGACCCCGAAAACATGCCTATCTTGGTCTAAGGACCTATCGGAACTGTTTGATAGTCAGAGGCATAGCAATACGATATGGTCTTGGAGCGATCGTAAGTCTTTAGTCATCATGAAAGACATCGGCGAGACACCAGGAAAGCCAGTAGTATCCTGATAGGACACCAGCCAAGTTGGCCACTAGGTGTTCTAAGAAACTATTATTAAATTGCACGATCGACTAACTAGGTCTAAGTGGCAGAATAAAGAACGACATCTCCGTCTGAGAAATGGTTCCGACAATCGCAATATAAAGGAGGTCTGACGTGTCGATAAGCTGCGCGGGCAACAATATTATTAGGGCCAAATGGTTACTGCACTTAGGATTGAAGGAAAGAAGCAGTTAGGAGTATATTAAATATAGCAGTAAGAACTAGTACGCGAACACTCAGACACGGGATATAAAAATCGTAGTACCTCCGTAGCTTTATACCTCATCAACCAATGGAGAAGAGATCTTCTCTATATTATAAGTTTTACTCAAAATCTTTGCCTATGAGCCTTCCTATACAATCTCTATTTACAAAAAAGATTTAAGCCTAGTCAAAGTGGCTTACCCTTATAATCGACTAGCCTTAACTGTATATTGATATTTCTCCTGGTTCCCAAGGCTCAATATATGACTATCGGATATCTCGAAGTGATAGTACAGGAATTATAAAAGCTCAAATTTTATTCCACCCTCCTCTACAAGTTTATTATGGAACCTCGTCCAAAAAACCTTATTCCCTCTATCGAAACCATCCTGTAAGACTCCCTTCAGTAGATTGAGTTACTACCGTACCCATACAAACTATCCTGGTTCACCGACACCAAACTTATCCCGACACCATAAGATTTCTCAGAAATCTATAAAGAAAGTCACAGTCCAACGTTCCGTTGGCAATCAGTCGTGGACTACAATAGCGAGAAAGTTGCAACTTCCACTTCCTTTACCACAGACATATCCTTGACACCCTCGGTGTGGGGATTCGGGAGACAACCACTCTCTTCCTAAACAATTTCATCCCCAGAATTGTCAATGGATACGGATACGGTAATGTCCAACATTGCAGAAATATCACTGGTAGGAAGCGACCATGCATCGGGACACTCCTGATTACCTTTGGCTGTCCACAAACTCTCACAGCATAGTGAAGTGAGAAAGTCAGCCTCCGGTTCCTGTTCAAGTACCCCTAGACCACCAGATGCCAGAAATCCCGCTTTGGAAAAGCTGGCGGATCTTATTGGACAGGCTATGAGCAATTTCGACTGGACCCTACGGGAATCGGTTGACAATACTTATCTTGCAAACTATGAACTGTCAACTCAAGTGTAGGTTCAGGCGGAGCGACTGCACCACCATGCAAATCGCATTCCATGAGGCGAGCAAATCATGGGTGAATAGATGAAACAAGTCAACACCGGGTTAGAGATGTTATCAGCAGAAACTACTACTCTCCCTATAGGGACAACCTAAAGGCTACAAGTAAAGTAACGAGCTCATGAGCAAAGGGCTGCGCACCATGAAGCTGTAAGTACTCAACTTTATGCTAATATTGGTTCTACAGGGCAAGAATCTCGGGATCGAGATCGCCAACTAGAAGAAGCCCTTGCCTGCCTAAGGGCCAAAATATTGCAGAGGCGGTTGCTGCACAAGAGCAATATGAACAGGCCAGACTGGAGTTAAGGGAACTCCACCAGTGATTAGAACAATAAAGCATTCAGCTAGAAGCCAATGACAAGAGGCAAAATGCAGCGTTAGACCAAATGATTTTATGTTTGCGTGAATAAATGTGGCAATAAGGCAACTATAAGTTACCCATAACCAACCCTGTATGTGGGAAACAGGGGAACGTCAGCCAGTGGAAAATCTGGGTTTGGACAAAGGGAGAATGGCTGATGGAGGAAAGGAGATCCGATTTATTCCACGTAGAGACAAGGGAAAGGAAGTGGATCGTGGAGATGGAAATGGAAATGGAGGAAAGGAACCACCACTGCCCCTACCGGTGAATGCACCAGACTCGTGAGATGACTACCCTGGCTCAGAACAGGAATATGGCCCCACAAGGAGCGGTAGTGAGCTATCGCGAAGAGCTTTGCCTGGGCAAAGTTCGCGTCCGCAATATACGCATGCGAGGACCGCCTGGGGCAAGCATTAGCCCGTACCAACAAACGTCAGCCAGATCCCCCTTTCAAGTTTGAGACTGAGCCTACTCAGGATTTGTGAGTCTGGTTGCTAACCTGTGAGGACAACTTTGGGAGAAACCCATGGCAATGAGAAGATAATGAAGAGTGAATTAAGTATGCATTAGGAAGAATGTAATGAACCCTGGTGGCCCATTTTGCTATAACCTACCGGAAGAAAATGAATTAGGACCTCAGATTCCTAAAACATATTGTCTATCATTTCTGGATTACCTTCTGGGCCGACATTTCAGAATGATTCACAGTACTTGATAAGGCGCAAAATGCCTTGGGCGAGATGGACAAGGTCTAATACAGAGGGGACATCTAGAAGTAGCTCCTTATTATGGGAAACCATAACATTGAGGCAGAAGTATCAGGGATCGCTTGTAGAACTATAATTCAGCGGCAACTCCCTATTAATGCTATACGAATGGTATCATATGAAAATCACGTTTTTGATAGTGACTGAATCAAGGCAGTCAGAAGGGTTACCAAAGCAGAAGAATCATTCAAGGAACAACAAGGGTTATTCAGAAAAAACGACCTGGGAAATAGTGACTCTAAGAAGAGAAAAGGAGAGGAGGAATCCAAGTACAGCAAAACCACACCTGGAAATAAAAAGAGAAAAACCTATATGGCAGCAGAAAAGGCCACCTACAAATTAAAAAAATGATCGGAATAAGGGAGAAAAGCCTCTGTTAAAGGAAAGGATGTGCACATAATTTGGGTGAAGGCTTATAAAGGAATCAGGGAGGATAAAATTGATGAGCAAAAGAATACTAATCAATGCACCCGTTGCACTTAGGCTAACTATACAAGGAAGTTCTATAGGAAACAGGCACAGTTATCCGTTATAGGACAGAAACGGGAAAATTTGAAACCCCCATATCAACGACCCTTGGCCCCAACCGCCATCCTGGGGCAAACGACACCAACAACCAGGGTAAACCAAGTCAACCAACCCAGAATTTGGGAACTAGATGACATGGAGGAAACCTGAAATGGGTTTTCAGGCATGGGCAGCGACGGCGACCAGGTACTCGGTACAGGACCGCCTTCCGAAACTGAAATTAATAATGGGGCTTGACCTGTGCGAGGCCCTACTAGTAGGTATTAAGTACTTCTCCGTTGGAAACTCAAAGCCAAGTGAGAATTACGAAAAGCAAGCCAGACCTACGGGTGTAATGCAGACCTAAGAATAACAGTTGAGCAAGGAGTAATTAACTTTGACGGCCGCTCACGATAGGCAGTGAGTAACTCTGGGAACCTGTGACTCAAAAAGAAGAAACAGGAGTGCAACATTGGATGAATATTGGCCCTCAGTATGGAAGAGTGTTAGTTCAACCTGTGTCCTTATAAAGCCCTAAATCCTACTCCGAGATCCTCGAAAGAGTGGAGAGACCAGCGCTGCACAAAGCCTTCTTAAGAATGACAATAGGAAATTCATCTAGCCTGGATGATGAGAAACCTTGCAGGGAAGAAAATTTATAGCAGGTCGGCGGAAAAACTGAAACATTAAACAAGTAGAACAGGATCCCTGACATCAAGAAAAATGAAGTTGGAAGTGCATGAAAAACTACGGGTATATGGTTCACATGTTAAATGGAGTGGGGTAAATCCGTCTAGAACCTGGACTCCGGCTTTGTGGACAGATTATGCAGGATAGAGTCAGGAGAAAATCTAGGTGACACGTGAAGAATCACCTGAGCACAACAAGCTAACTATCACCTACTGATACGAGTTTGGCTCCAGATAGGCAAATTCAGGTGTAAGGGAACCCTTCAGCAAGAGGTAAAGAACGCTAGTAGTCGGCTGCCCTGTATAACAATGACAGGGATTTAAGTTTCTCTGAAGAGGCTTCAATAGCCAAAATTGTTTGCATTTTGTAACAAACACCCTAGTTACCATAACAACAAATATGTCATACAAGTGACCCGCACAGGTTCCAAGTGGCCATAACTAATGAAAGAAAACTGAAGCACCAGCCCTGGTGTATTATTCATGCCCAGAAGGCAGGATGACCATAGAAGCCGATGGAGAACGGATCCAGATTCGCGTGTTATTAGACTCTGGATCTAATATATTCCTAATTAACCAAGAACTGGTTAACAAACATCGCCTACTAAACCACACGCGAACACATAGTTTATATATTTATACCTTCTAATGAACCATATCTTCAAATGGGGTAAAGCACTACACAAACCAAATCCTGTTAGAAATCGGGAGCAATCCCCACTGATCTCATATAGTATGTATAATTGCTAATGCCAGTAAATATGACCTTGTCATCGCTTTTGGATAGTGGCATATAGAATATCCCATAAGGCACATCGAGGATGTGTAAAAATATACATTTAAAGATGAAAAATGTCCGTCTCATGTTAATGATAAAGGCATAGACCTGACCTTTAAAATGGATGAGACCGTGGCCTATGATCCAGAAACCGGGTATATCGGAAGAATAAAGGGTGCATCACCAATGCTACAAAATGCTACCGAGCTTAGGGAAATACCTTCTGAATATCACGAATTCAAAAGGGTTTTCAAACTGGAAACAGCAGAGAAACCAGCGGGAAGAAGAACCTTTTATCACATATTTGCTTTAATACCCGGTGCAGTACCGCCATAGGGCCCAATATACCCTATGTCAGCATACCAGCTGGATTTACTAAGCAATTACCTGCAGAAAATGCAGGATCATGGAAAAATGGAGAAAAGCATATCTCCTGCTGGGGTACTAATTTTATTTGTCCCTAAACCCAATGGTTCAAAGAGGTGGTATGTGGATTACTTACAGTTAAATAAACTCACAGTAGCAAACAAATATCTGTTGCTACTTATGAGCGAGCTACGCGACGGGGTTGGCAGGCCTCAATATTCACTAAGTTTGACCTGAATGATGGTTATCACCTCCTAAGAATCAATATCTGGGATGAGTGAAATATGAAATTTCGCTCCCGATATGGCCACTTCGATTATAAAGTAAGGCTATTTGACATGGGAAATGCGCTGGCAACATTTCAGGCTATGAGGAATAAAATTCTGCGCGAATTCTTATATCATGGTGTGGTGCTATATCTCTATGATATTCTCATTTACTCTAAAACAAAGAAAGAACCTATAGAACTGGTCAATAAAGTTTTTTCTCTATTGGAAGAATATGATCTATCAGTATTAACTACCAAGTCAGTCTTCCATGTTGACATGGTTGAGATTTTAGGTTATATTGTGGCAATCGGTTGAGTCACCATAAGTAAAACAAATGTTGAGAACATTATGATTTGAAAGGCAGCAAGGTCTGTGAAAGAGGTTGAAATATTCATTAGTTTTGCTAATTTTTACGGACGTTTCATTAAGTATTTCTCCAAAATCTGCAAACTAATTACAGAAACATTAAAGGGCGACCTCAGAAAATTTAGCTTGGGGTCAGAACAAGGTGGGGCTTTTGAGGAACTTAAACAAAGATTCATTCCCACCCCAATACTATGCCATCTCCTCCCCGACAGAGAAACGATAGTGGAAACCGATGCCTACAATTTTGCTCTAGGATGCGTCCTCTCACAGTTTAAGGACAAAAAGCTAAATTATGTCACTTTCCACTCTCGAAAACTGTGCCCAGCTGATCTGAATTATAAGATCCATGATAAGGAGGTACTAGCGATTCTGGAAGCATTCAAGGAATGGAAACAATATATAGAGAAATTAGAAAAACCAGAAACAGTTTATACTGATAATCAGGTTCTACAGAATGTCCTTACTACCAAGGTATAGGATCCGCGCCAGATACAGTGAGCGAAACAAGTGGCGAACTACAATTTAAAAATTCTCTATCAACAAAGAAAACAAGGCGGAAAGCCAGATGCACCAAGGCGACGGCTAGACTGCCCTCAGGAGGAGGGAGCTACGCATAGCGAACCGTCAATACTCAAACCCTCACAATTCCAAATCACTCTGGTGCAGTTAAACTAACCGGACAGGAAGGAAAATTTAATTAGCACTGAAACCACAAGTTCCTAGAGGATAAAACTGTAATCTCCAAATACATGAATGCCTACGAAAGGGTCCCGACTAGTAGCCGGACATGACCTGTATGCACTAGAGGATTTCATAATCTAAGCCAATGTACAACGCCTGGTAGAAACGGGAATGGCCGTTGGATTACCAACGGGAACATAGGTGCCTTACCAGCGAGTAGTGGAATGGCATTCAAATATGGGATAAACATAAGCGGTGGAGTATTCAACCCTGACTATACAGGGGAAGTCCAGTTTATTTTATGAACCATGGAAATAAAGATTGCCAGGTCCAAAAACGGGGACTGAATTGCAGAAATGATCATGAGAACATACACATAGCTCAGGTGATAGAAGTTGATAGACTTGCCGACACTGCGAGTAGTAAAGGAGGTTTTGGAAGTACCGATGTATTACAAAGACGATCTACTGCAAGCTTAGACCCAGGTAGTGGTCGCCTACTTGCAAGTGGACCACGCGGAAAATGAGTTTCCCAATGAAATAGACCCTCAAGCAAGACCAAACAAAGCGATACTTCTAATATCTAATGCATTAATGTCCATGGTCGATATTAGTAAATATAACAAGACATAATTAATAACCATTTGCATCCTCCGTCTCCTCTACACACCCGGCGATTGAAATATCAACACCACGAGAAATCATCACCATTTTCGTTTCGACTCATCCTCACCCTTTGGCCATGCCAGTGGGTGGGGATTTGTCTTAATGATTCCCTCCTCTCCATGCTCATAAGGGTCTACCCCTTTGAGTCTCCTCTCTCCCCTTCTGCCATCTTTACTGATGTTTCCTCTCCTTTCCCCACCTTTGTTTTGCCTCGCTTAGCTTTTTGCTCTGCCTCGCTTAACATTTGCACAGTCGGGAATTCCCTCTGACCTCCTTATACGGCTGGGAGACAGGGTTGCAGTAGGAGGAAACATTCTACAGGCCTACAGTTGCATTGGCACACTTATGGTCGATTCCTCCACTCTTACTTGGATGAGAACTGCCTAGATGGCCACGCACACGAGTCCGTTGGTCCTTGGGTCTACCCCTCCTCCATCCTCACCTCCAGACGGTTGATCGGCTGGCACCCTACTGCTCACCTAGCTGGCACCTTACTGCCCCCCCTAAGCTGGTACCTTACTACCACACCCAGGCTGACACTCCTTCCTCTGGACTCAACACTGGGCCCTGCCACAAGCTGGCCTCGCTTCTTTAGGTTCCTCTTCTGAGGGGGCCCCTTTCCTCCCACGGTGCTGGGCTAAATGCCCACAGGAATGTCTTCCTACTTTGTGCCCTCGCCGGCTTATTATGGGAGCTGGAACTATGTGTGTCTGGTACCTAGGCCTTTGGTTTGACTTCGGTCTTAGGTGTTGGGGTTTTCTTGTTCTGTGTTCTCTTTTCTTGCATTTGGTTGGTTCACTGTTGGGGCTTGGAGTTGTTTTCATGTTGGTTTTGTTGGCTTTCTGGTTGTGATTACTGCGTGGCGGCTTGTTAGGATGGTTTTTTACAGCGGTTGGGTCTGGTTTCCCTTACGGTTTTTCCATAGCTTTCCGGAGTCATGGCAGGGGAGGAGGTTTGTTTACTGCCATAGCTTGCACTGCATTTAGATTCTGTGCCTTGAACATGAATAAAAACTGAATTAAATAAAAAAAATATTAAGAACCATTTGAGAGGCATGCCAGAACGATTGAGACTGTAAAGAACTCAAGCAGGAATTGGAAACATTAGCAAACAAGGGCAAACTACTACTAAGTCACCGGGCGGTGACGGAAGGGTTGATCTATTATAAGAATCGTCTATACATTCCAGAAAACCAACAATTGTAAGCAACTCTAGCTAGAAGATGCCACAACTAAAAGGTAGCGGAACACTTTGGATCGGAAAAGGCTCTCGAAATAGTTACCAGGGACCTTTATTGGAAAGGACTGATAGTTTAGATCAAGAACTACGTACTGTCATGTAATGTATATCAACACAATTAATATGCACTAGATGCGCGGTACGGACTGCTGCCGCCCCTGGAAGTTCCGTTCCCTGCTTTATTATCTATATCGTCCGACTTTATCACGCAATTACCATAGCCACAAGGAAGGACACAAATTATGGTAGTTGTGGATCGGTTTACAAAGATGGCACACTTCATAACTATGGAAGATAATGCAACTGCTAACGAAGTTGCAAACATCTTCTTTAATGAAGTCAGGAAGCTACATGGGCTTCCCGCCTAAATCATCTCCACCATTGATGGAAAGTTCTTGTCAGAATTCAGGGAATCTCTATGCCAAAGCTTAGGGATAAAGCTAAAGATGTCAACTGCCTACCACCCGCAAACTGATGGACAAACGGAGATCACCAACTAAGTCCTGGATGGATACCTCATGAACTTTGTCAATTCTAATCAAACGGATTGGTACCAGTTGTTACAACAGGCCGATAACGCTAACAATAACTCTGTAATAAACACCTATGGAATGTCACCATTTTACCCTAACTAAAGGGTTCCATCTACAAACAGAATGGATGAAGGAAGGTGAAGCCCAAAATTCAGGCGACCAGCTATACACACACTGGATCCAAACAATATACCATCAGGCCCGAAAAGCTTTGGAACAAACACTGGAAAATATAAGCAAGTATTACAAGCGTAGGTTAGGCAGCAACCTTACATCGCAGTCGGGGACCTCGTTATATTAAATAAAAAAAGTATACTCACTAAGCCACCATCTAAGAAGTTTTGTCCAAAGCTGTATGGCCCGTTTACGGTATTAGAAAAAAGTGGAGAACGCACCTACAAACTAGAAATATCACTGTGATGGAATATCCATCCTATATTCCATGTCTCCTTGCTGGAACCCTATCGGATGTCCAATCGGCCAGGAAGGAATAAACCTCCCTGCGAACCAGAGGAAATCAAGTTAAATCTCGACTGGAACATAGAGAGTATCGTGGAGAGTGAAATAATATCTTACTCCAGAGGCGATCAGGGTGGCAACCGACAGATGCGTGAGTTATGCTATTTTGTGAAGTGGACAAGTTGTTCCGAGAATGAAAATACTTGGGAACCACTATAGCACTAAGAGCATGCGCAGGACTTAGGGGAGGCATTTCATTGGGAACATCCAGATATGCCAAAAAGGGTTGATATTGAATAACAAGGAACCGGTTTTTCTAGCCTGGTGAAGCAAACGTGCTAGGATTTTTACTCTCCCAAGTTGAGTTCAAATATGGACTTGTATTAGTGTTTTCTTTAGTTTTATGTTTATTTTTGATTGTTTTCATAACAGAGGGTAACCTTTGGAAAAAGGCGATTTAAGACAACCACTTGGGGGAGGGAGCTCATGTTAGGCCCATGGGTACTAGCTACTTGAATCCAGCACCAAATGTATCCGAAAATCAGGCTGAGATAGTACTTATACACCTCAGGCCCCCTTGTTGGGCGCTCACATCACCAGCGGTGCCTCCAGTAAAAGGTTTCGCTTTTCCAAAAACTGAAAATCAGAGCCATCTGTAATGCGATATACGTCGTCACTATCCGTCCGACCGGATGCTGTTCACTGGGAATGTGAAGCGGGAGACTTGGACTACCCAATGCAACTAGAATCAAGTGCATAGGATCTGTGTTTGCAGAGTTATGGTCCATTCTGTACTGCCTTCGTTGGGATGGACCGCAGGTGTCAGGACTCTACTCGCAAAAATGAGAATATAATGCGTTTGATGGAAGGGAAATATGAGAACCCACTCAGACCCCGAAAACATGACTATTTTGGTCTAAGGACCTATCAGAACAGGTTGATAATAAGAGGCATTGCAATACGATCCAGTTTTGCACTATTCGTAAGTCTTAAGAAATTATGAAAGCCATCTGGAAGACACCGGGAAAGCCGTTAGTATCCTGATAGGTCATTAGCCAAGTTGGCCACTTAGAGTTCTAAGAAACGATTAGCAAATACCACTGTGGACTACCTAAGTTTAGGTGGCAGAACAAGGAACCACATCTCCGACTGAGAAATACTTCATACTATCAGGAAATAAAGGTGCTCTGACCTGCCGATAAGCTGCGTGATTAACAATATTCTCTGGGTCAAACAGTTCTCGTAGTAATGATTGAAAGATGGAAACCGTTAGAAGCACATTAAGATATAGAAGTTAGACACACTCTGTGCACACTTAGACACAGGATATAAATATTGAAGTACCTCACGAGCTTAACACTTCATCAAGCAACAGAGAAGAGATTTTATCAATATTATAAGTGTTACTCAGAATCTTTACCTACATGCCTTCCTAGATAATCTCTGTTTATGAAGAAAAGATTTAAGCCTAGTGAGATTTGCTTGCCGTTAGAATCAACTACCCTTAACTGAGGATCTTCACCTACCCCCTTTAGTCCGCATACACTAGTCCGTCTCCTATGGAAATACCATGCTTGACGCCCACTAGGCTGCAGGGTACAATGCGTGCATATGTTCCAATCGGTAGTCCTAGAGCTAATCAAGTTCCTATTAGCACTTCCCCCTTTGCAAGAACTATGGTTTCCTCTGTGATATACAGGTCGTGCCCTGCAGCTAACTTGGAACCTCAGGTTGGGATTCTCTCTTCCTGCTGTAGCCATTTAATCGTAGCCATATTGTTTACTTCCATTCCTAGTATTCCTTGTCCAGGCTGTTCTAAGTTTCTTTCCATCATGTAAGCGAGACAACTAAGTTTTGTTTCTTATAGAGTTTTTCAAAATGATAAGACTGAAGTATAGCCGGCCTAGCATACTCAGCTCCCGCCTTAGGGCGGTACTCTGGCCGCTTGCTTAGAGCACCCAGATTTCCTCCTTTGATACCTGGTCGGTAAACTATTTTGAAATTAAATGAGCGAATTTTTGTGAATATCGGATTCCTCTCGCAGACCAGGTTTTGCCTGTGACAAAGTATTGTAAATTTTGATAATTGGTATATCTAGTAAAAGGTTTATCAGTACATGCAAGGTAGTGTCTCCACTCTTCCAATGCAACCAATATCGCCAATAATTCTGTAGGCTCTATATCATAGTTGCGTTTGGCCGGAAAGAGCATCCTTGAATGCAATGTAACATGGTGCAACTTGTTTTCCATATATTGAGAAAGAATACAACCAAGAGTATAAGCGCTTACCTCTGTTTTGACTACCGTTTCTCTTTCAGGATGCAACTGACCTAGTATGAGAACTCTCATGAACTGTCGTTTGAGTTCCTTAATAGCTATTTGTTGCCTTTCTCCCAAGCAAAAAGATAGCAGTTACCCTTTAGCAAATCGGTAATTGGTGCACATAGTGCTGCGAAATTCTTTATGAATAGTCAGTAAAAATTAGCGAATCCCATAAAGAATTAAATTGTTTTTACTGATGAAGGTGGTATCCAGGCCTTGATTTTCTTCAACTTTGCGCTCACTCATTGTGACTCCATTAACAGTCACAATATACCCAAGAAATTCTTCTAATCAGATGTCGAAGCTGCTTTTTGCTGTTGATATTGCGATTTAATACTAACGGAGTCGCTCCAGTACCATTTTTATGAGGATTACGTGATCTTTCTCTGTTTCAGTATACCTGCTTGATTTTCTTTTTTTTTTAATTATCTCATTGAATTACTGTTTAAGGTACAGAAACTACATGAAGAGCAAGCAATGGCAGAGAGAAACCTCCAACTACAGTCCATCCCGTCCCCCCGCAGCTAAAACAATTCTCGAATCAAAAGAAAGTTAGGCACTAGGGTAGAAAATGTTGAAATTATTCAACTCGTTTCATATGTATATTTCCTGTGATAACATTGTGTATGTCTCTCCTTGGTTATTTCTAGTTTACTCAGGGAAACTACGGACATTACTACAACTAGGGTATATGATATTCTTCGTTATATTTCATGATAATGTTTGAGAATTAATTCGTATATTTCTTATGTTATGTGCGGGATTTCACGGTTATGTTTCCATGTATTAGTAACCTTTTACTGGTCATTTATCATGTGTTATCTTTCCGTTTATTTCGTGCATACCACCTCAGATTAGGCATATTTTATTGGGATTTCCATGGTAGTTTTTCAGGGTCAAACATGTTCACACTTATGATTCTTACAATGTTTTCCCGATTTTGTTACTGAGTACAGGGAGGATACGCGCCTGTATAAATAGCTGGTTGCCGCCTACTTTGTTTTAGTTAATCAAGGACAAGAACTACTACCAATCTACCTTCATACTACAATACTCCTCACACAAGTGTGTACATAGTATACTCCTAATACTGGGTTGTATTTTCGTACGCATACTATAAGATTGTGCCAATACACAAAATTTAAACAGGTTATGAGCCCGGTACGTCCATAGCTATACGACTTACATTAACAAGCAATCCTCTTTCACCAGGAAACAAATTCCTTCCGAAACGAACCAAACCTCTTTCACCGACAATATCTCGTCTAACATCAAATAATCACTTTTGAAAACAAACATCACTTGAGACAAAACATCGCTCGAAACCAAACATCGGTTGAAATGAAAGGTTATTTGTGAATCGAAACTTTGTTGGGGAAACTTTCTTAGCAAATCGATACAAAACTTCATGGCCCTCCTCGAGAAGGCTCGAGTTTTCCTCCCTCACTAAATCCGAGTTCTTACGCAAAGTGTAATATTCTAGCTGCAACCACTCGCCAGTGCAAAGCAAAGTACACGTACTTAGTAACCAAAGTCTGATTACCTTTAGCGAGCAAATATGGCGACTGCAGAAACTACCGTTCCTCCTCCAGAAACTCCTGCACCAAACCCCAGATCTTATGCCAACAACTTCAAACGTAGATGGGCACCCAGCTACAAATTGAGCTCCATCCCAAAGCTCAATGGCCCTGATAACTTCCGGAAGAGGTGAGATATCGCAGAATATATCCTGACTTTATATAATTGCAGGGACATAGTAACGGAAAGGGAAACTCTACCGGAGGAATAAGAGAATGAGGATGGAAATAATAACTCAGAGAGAATAGAAGAATTTCGCGATTGATACCAATGAGCCTCAGCCAACTTCCTTGAAACGATTGACCCCCAATGGCTTATTTTGTTGGCCATCCACAAAACACCCCCAGTCATCATGACAGCATTCCCAGATATATTTGCAAGAGAAAACACCACCTCCTTCGACGAACAACTCAATGCTGTCCTTGATACTAAGTACGATACTTCTGCACCCAATGCAGATCATATCAAGAAGTACAATACCCTAGGGAATCGAATGCAACTCCATTGCTCCTCCTCCTCTGCTGACGACCGATATACTCTACAATTTTTGTTCAAAGCGGTATTTGAGTCACCCGAAGCCAAGAGGCAGTTCTTCTCTGCTCGCTTTACTGAGTCGATTATGAACATCGTCGACAACCTCCAAACCAAGAAGGACCATACCTACGACCAGGTCTACAACAAGTTGTTGGACATGAGACCCTCGGTTAGCCCTGAGGATGACAAAGCGTACAAACGTGCTGATGTCAAAGGAAGTGGAAGGGAAGCTCCTGGGATACCTGTGGCCACATCCAAGGAATGTACCTATTGCAAAAGCATTATCCCACTGCTCGCGCTGAGGGACATGCCTGGAATGAGTGTAATAAACTTAAGGGCAACAACATAAAGAAGAAGGAAAAGAAACCTGTTAGACCTGCAAAGATCAGCTGTTAAGGGTAGTCGATTCTAAGGACAAGCGAATCGTACTAGGCTTAAATCTTTCTTCGTAAACGGAGAGTGTCAAGGAAGGCTCTTAGGTAAAGAGTTTTGAGCAAAAACTTATGATATTGATAAGATCTCTTCTCCATTACTTGATGATGGCTAAAGCTGGGGAGGCGCTTCGATATTTATATCCCGCGTCTGAGTGTTCGCGGACCACAACTGATTTTTATATAAAAAGGTATTTTCTTTCCAACCTTCGTCTCTTAATCCTAGAGTGAACCTGCTTTGACCCTATAACTTTCTCTTCCCCCAATTAACTAATGGTATGATCCGAGCTCCCGACTTCTCAGTGGCTGTTGACCCACTTAGTCTGAGTGGTCAACCTTCTTTCGCCTGTTAAGATATGGCTGCCCATTTTACAACATACCAAAAACTTCTTAGAACTCCAAATAGCCAGCTTGGTTGTTGGCCGAGTCTGCTTCATGCTGTCTTTTCCGTCTCTGCAGCTGGCTTTCAGGATGACTAGTGTTCCTGGTCGGGCCAATACCTTCTCGTCTTCACTGCCTCTCCATATCAACTTGTTCCAACTGATTCGTTGACCTTTTGGGTATCGCGGGGGCACCAGCGTACTGTCGGTGTGTATTGGGGTAGCCTACTTTAATCGCGCATTTATACCCATCTAGGACTACCCGGGCTCTCTTAACTTCAACTGGATGTAACTCTGTGGGTTCTTGACGGAGTCGCTTCGTTCCACTTCCCAGGCGTAGCCAGAGAGGCCCTCTCAAATACCCTTCAGACAGCACCCGGTCGGACGGACGATGAGGACGTAAACCAGGTGACGAGGTGTGTTCCAATTACTCGTTTTTCTTAGTAGACGAGCAACTGCACAAGGTGCCTGTGCCGACTCCCAGGGCGAACGCCGTGGCCGCAGTGGGTTAATGGTCTGTAGAGGTTCAGATTCATGCAGTAATCCTCTTGGGAGTCGTTTGTGCCTAATACGAGCTCCCTCCTCTGTGCGGTGTCTCCCGAATTGCTTTTCAAAGGTTACCCTCTCTTTAGGTCCCACATCAAGATAAAACAAAATAAAAATCAAAAATAAAACCCAAACTCAAACAATTCTAAAATTTAGCAGTCCCTTCTTGAACTCGACGTGGTAGTGTGAAAAACCTAACGTGTTTGCTTGGCCACCCTAGGAAAACCTTTTCCTTGTCATTCAACATCTGCTCATATTGGCATATTGGAATTCTCCCTATGAAATGCCTCCAACAATTCTTGTGAATGCTCTAAGTGGTCTGGTTGTTCCCTAGTATTTTCGTCTTCGGAAGAACCAGTCCACTTCCCAAAGTACCGAAATTCACACATCAGTCGGTTCTGACCTGCCACGAGCCGCGTTCAAGAGATTATTTCACTCTTCACGAATCTTTCGATTTCCCATTCAAAATCTGAATCGATTTCTTCTGGCTCGCGTGGAGGTTATTCCCTTGCTGGCCGATTGGATGTTCAATTGGGTTCCAACAATGATACATAGAATATCGGATGCATCTTCCATCTTGGTGATATTTCTAGTTTATAGGCATGTTCTCCCCTTTATTCCAATACCTTAAACGGGCCATACACCTTTGGCTAAGCCTCTTTGAGGGTCATTTGGTGCGTATATTTTATGCATTTAACATGACCAGGTCCCCGACCTTGATATCTGGTTACTGCTTAGCCTTTCGGTTGTAATATTTGCTCATATTTTCTGGCGTTTGTTCCAACACCTCTCGGGCCTGCTGTTGTATTGTTTGCATCCAATTTCCGTATAGCTAGGGACTTGGATTTTGGGCTTCACATTCCTTCATCGATTCTGTTTGTGGATGGAATCCATAGTTTGCGTAGAAGGGTTACATGCCATGCGCATTCGTTACCGAATTGTTGTAGGAATGCTCGGCTAGTGGTAACAACTGGTACCAGTCTGTTTGATCATAATTGACAAAGTTTCTGTGGTATCCTTCCAGCAGTTGGTTGGTCCTCTCCAATTGTCCATCAGTTTGCAGGTCGTACATAGTTGACATCTTTCGTTTTATCTATAAGGTTTTGCATAGGGAAACCCAGAATTCTCCTGAGAACTTTGCATCCATGTCGGATATAATTTCCACTGGTAGTCCTTGTAGCTTCCAGACTTCACGCAAGAATATGTTTGCACCTTCTTTTGAAGTTGCATTACTTTCCAGACCTAAGAAGTGAGACATCTTTGTATACCGATCCACGACGACCATAATTTGTGTTCCTCCTGGTGAATCTGGTAGTTGTGTGATGACGTCGGTTGATATGGATGACAAGGCTGCGAACGGGACTTCTAGAGGCTGCAGCAGACCGAATCGCGCATGTCGTGGGGATTTATTATGTGGACATTCATCGCATGACCGTACGTAGTCATTTATCCACACTGTCAGCCCTATCCAATAAATGTCTCTGGTAACAATTTCCGGAGTCTTCTCCTGTCCAAAGTGTCCAGCTACCTTAGGGTCGTGGCAACCTTTAGCTATAGTTGTCAGCAGCTGTTCATTGTCAAGAATATATAAGCGATTCTTATAATATATCAGTCCTTCAGTTACTGCCCAGTGACTTGGGAATGGTTTGCCCTCATTGGTTAGCCTTTCCAATTCTTGCTTGCGTTTGTGCCACTGTTGATCGTTCTGGCCTGCCTCTTTGTTGGTTTCTAAAAATGTCTGGTCATATTTCCTAATATTGACCTTGGATATTATAGGATTAGACATTAGGAGTATCCCTTAGTCTTGTCCTGCTTGATGGTCTATTTCATCAAGAAACTCATTTTCGGCCAGGTCCGCTTGCAAGTATGCAACAACTACGGGGGTCTTTTTTACAGCTGATCGTCTGCGTGATACATCCGTACTTCTAAAACCGCTTCTGCCCCTTGCAGTTTCTGCTAGTCCGTCAACTTCTATCCCTTCAGCCCTGTGTATGTTCTCAATGATCATTTGTGGCATTCTGATCCCTTTGCGAACCTGGCAATCTTGGTTTCCATGGTTCATTATGATTATCTTGACTTCTCGGATGTAGAGAGCGTCGATTACTCCTCCGCCAATGGTGATCCCAAATTTGGTGGCCATTCCACTGCGTGGTGCCAACCGTGCATATGTTCCTTTTGGTAATCCGGCGGAAATTCTAGGTTCCACCAACCTTTATACTTTGGCCGGATTTATAAAGTCGTATAGTGCGTACAGATCATGTCCGGCTGCTAGTCGGGACCCTTTTGTAGGCATTCGTGCTTTTAGAGTTAGCAATTTTATTCGCAAGAAATCACTAAACTCTGTATTAATTATTCTTTCCTACCTTTCTGGCTGATATAAGTGAACCAGTGTGATTTGGATGTGAGAGGGCATGAGTATTGACTGTTCGCTATGCGCAGCACCCTCCTCTGGACGGTATTCCGGCCGTCGCCTTAGTACATCTGGTTTGCCGCCTTATTTTCCCAGTCAGCAGACAATGTTGATATTGTAGTTCGCTAGTTGGTGAGACCATCGTATTTGCCGTGGATTCTATACCTTAGTTGTAAGGAAGTTCTGTAGGTTCTGGTGATCAGTGTAGACCGTTACTGGTTTTTCTGTTCTGACCAGATACGGTTTCCGCTCTTTAAATGCTTCCAGAATGGCCAATAGTTCCTTATCATGAATCTGATAATTTCGCTCAGCCGGGCTCAGCTTCTGTGAGTGGAAAGCCACCCGCTGTAGCTTTTTGTCTTTAAACTTTGAGAGAACGCATCCTAGAGCAAAATCGCTAGCATCTGTTTCCACAATTGTTTCTCTGTCAGGGTAGAAATGACAGAGTATAGGGGCCGAGATGAATCTTTACTTACGTTCTCCAAATGCCCCATCTTGTTCCAGCCCCCAGCTGAATATTCTGGGGTCCCCCATCAACGTTTCAGTTATTGGTTTGCAGATTTTGGAGAAATCCTTAATGAAACTTCAGCAAAAATTGGCAAAGCTAATGAATATTTGCACCTCCTTGACCGACCTTGGTGCCTTCTAATTTTTTATGCTCACAACCGTTCTTTCACTCATTGTGACTCCATCAATGGCTACAATATAACCTAAAAACTCAACTCTTTTGACATGAGAAACTGACATGGTAGTTGATACCGCTAGATCGTATTCTTCCAAGTGAGAGAGGACTTTTTTGACCTAGTCTAGGTATTCTACCTCTGTCTTGAAGTAAATCAGGATATCGTCCAGGTATACCACTACTCCATGATCTAAAAATTCGCAAAGAATTTTGTTCATCATGGCCTGAAATGTGGCAGGCACGTTCACCAGCCCGAATGGCAGTACTTTGTATTCAAAGTGGCCATATCGGGTCCGGAATTCTGTTTTCCACTCATCTCCTTGCTTTATTCTTTGGTTTTGGTAGCCATCCTTTAAGTTGAGCTTCGTCAATATTTGGGCCCCACCCACGCGGTCACGAAGTTCGCTCATTAGGGGTAGCTGATATTTGTTGGCCACCGTTAGCTTATTCAACTATCGTTGGTCTACACATAGCCTTATTGAACCGTCAGGTTTAGGGACAAATAAAAATAGAGCCCCTGCAGGAGATTTGCTTTCCACAATTTTCCCTTGCTCCGACATTTTCTGCAGGTATTTGCAAAGCAAGGCCAGCTGGTAAGCTGACATCGGATATATCGGGCCCCATGGCGGTACCGCGCCTAGTATCAAGTCAATGGCGTAGTTAAAAGTTCATCTCCTCGCTAGTTTTTCTGCTGTTTTTGGTGCAAATACCCTCTTGAACGAATAGTATTCCTGAGGGATATGGAGGATCTTCGTTCACCCAGCAGCGGATGCTATTTCGATTCTTCCAATATATCGTGCTTCCGGGTCGTACCCCACGCTCTCGTCACATTCAAATGTCAGGTTTATGCCTTCATCATTAAGTTGACTTTGGCATTTTTTGTCTTTAAACGTCCATTTTTGCGCATCCTCAATGTTCCTTATGGGCTGTTCTGTATGCCACCATCCAAATAGGATGATAAGATCATATTTGCGAGCATTGGTAATTTCGTAGGAGATGTGAGATCGGTGTGCATTGCCTCCGAGCTCTAAGAGAATAGAATGTGTGTAGTGTTTTCCGCCATTTGCTGCGGTGGTTCCTACTAAGGTGTAAATGTCCTAGCTATTTGTGCGGGTGTGGTCTGGTAGGCGATGTGTATTAACCAGTTCTGGGTTAATTTGGAATATGTTAGGCCCTGAGTCTAATAGAACACGAATTATGATCCGTTCTCCATTTGCTTTAATGGTTGCCCTGCCCTCTGGGCATGAATAATAAGGCGGGGCAGGTGCTTCTGTTTTATTTCTTATATCAGGGCCGCTAGGGGCCTGTGCAGGTCTTTTGTATGATATTTTCATTATTGTGGTAACTTGGGGTATTTGTTACCAAGCTAGCAAGGTTTCGGCTATTTGAGCCTCTTCAGACAAACTAAAATCTCTCTCTTTAGTGTACTGAGCAGCCCACTACTAGCGGTCTTTACCCCTTGCCGAAGGGTTCCCATACACTGGCCATTTGCCTTGCCTAACTGGAGCTGAACGCGTATTATTAGGTGGTATTCAGGGGATTCTTCACGCATCATCTCGTTTACCCCATGAGGATATAGTTTCTTTCCTGTCCATAAGGCCGGAGTCCAGGTTCGGGTGGGACTTACCCTGCTCCATTAAACGTGTGGACTAGGTGGCAGTAGTTACTCATTCTCTTCCACTTCATTTTTCTTGATGTCCGGAATCCTGTTCCGTTTCTCTAACTATTCCGTTGTCCAGCCTAACTGTAATAAACTTCCTTCCTAGAAGGCTTCTCACAATCCAGGCTAGACTGATTTCCCCTTGTCATTCTTAAGAAGTCCTTAGTCAGCGCTGGTCAGTCCACTCTTCCATGGATATCATGTAAGGATTTAGGGCTTGATAAGGATGCGGGTTTAGTTGACTGTCTTCCGTACAGAGGTCCGATATACATCAAATGTGGCATTCCGCTTTCTTCTTTTTGAGTTTCAGGTTCCCAGAATTAGTCCCAGACTACCACGAGCTGCCGTCCAAGTTAATCGCTTCTTGCTCTCCTGTCATTCTTAGGTCTGCGATACTCCCGTAATTCTGGATTGCTCTTTGTGATTGTCGCTTTGGTTTTAAGTTTTCGACAGTGAAGCGCGGAGTACCTGCTAGTAGGACCTTGCATAGGTCTAGCCGACTTGTTGATTTCGGTTTCGGTAAGGGGTCCATATCCGCGTACCCGGTCGCCGTCGACGCCGGTGCCTGAAAACCCTTTTTTAGGTTTAATCCATGTCATCCAGTTACCAAATCCTAGGCTGGTTGACTTGGTTCAACCTAGTCGTTGGTGCTGGTTGCCCCTTTGTTATCAGGGGTCGACAATATTGGGGCTTGAAATTTCCCCGTTTCTGTCCTATAACTGATACTTGCGCCTGTTTCCCGCAGAACCTCCAAGTATGGTTGGCCAACGTGCAATGCGTGCATTGATTGGCTTTCCCTCGCTCCTCAATTTTGTCCTTAGGGATTCCTTTATGAGCTTTAACCCAATTTGTATGCTCTACCTTTCCTTCCGCGATGGATTTTTTGCCTTTTTCTGATTATTTTTTCAATTTGTAGGTAGCTTTTTCAGCTGCCTTATAGGTTTTTCGTTTTTTATTTCCATCAGTGGTCTTGCTAGATGTTGATTCCTCCTCCCGTTTTCTTTTTTGGGACTCACTTTTCCCCATGTCATTTTTTCTGAATAGCCCTTATTGTTCCTTGAACGATTCCTCCGCATTGGTAACCCTACGGACTGCCTTTATCCATTCGCTATCCAAGTCATTATTTTCATGTCATAATATACGCATGGCTTCAATAGGGAGTTGCCGCTGAATTATAGTTCTCCAAGCGATACCACATACTTGTGCCTCGATGTTGTGGTTTTCCATGGTAAGGAGATACTTCTCTATATCCCCTGTATAGTGGATCTTCTCCATCTCGGCTACGGCTTTTTATGCTTTTTGCAGTACTGAAAATCTTTCTGTACTTCCGCTCAGAAAGTGATCCAGAAATCATAACCCTCATGTTTCGGGAATCCGAGGTCCCCTGTCATTTTCTCGGATAAGTTATCGAGAAAGGGTTTACCTCAGTTCCTTCCATTCTTCCTATCGCATACTTAATGCGTTCTTCATCGTTTTCCCATTGCCATCGGTGTCTCCCAAAGTAGTCCTTGCAACCTAACGACCAGACTTGCACATCCTGAATAGTCTTATTCTCAAACTTGAATGGTGGATCCGCTTGCTGGCGGTTGGTCCTTGACAATGCTTGTCCTATTCGGTCGCCCCATGCGTCTGCTACGGATTTGAACTTACGGCCAGGCAAGGGTCTTCGTGATAGCTCACCACCTCGTCCTGAGAGGCGACCTCCGTCCTCAGACCCAGGGTCATCATGTCCCGGGTTGGGTGCATTCGCCGGAGGGGGCAGTGGTGGTTCCTTTCCGCCATATCCATTTCCGTCCCGCCGAGTCACGGCTTTTCCCTTATCTCTTCGGGGAATGAACCGCAACTCTTGTCCGCCATCAGCAGTGGTTCGTTCTTCCATGCCCAGATTTTGCACTGGCCATAGTGCCACTGTTTCCCACATGCTTGGTGGGTTCCTCGCCACTTGTAGTTGCACCAAAGTTTTATTCATCCAAGTCAACATTGGATTTAGTTGCTCGGATGCGGCATATCGTCTGACCACATAGGCCTCCCTTTCTGTGCGCTCCTGTTCGAGGCGCTGGTGAACTCCTCGTTACTCCTCTCTGTTCTGCTCATGTTCTTTTTGTGTTGCCACTTCTCTTTGTAGGAGTTCTGCTTTTTGCCTAGCCAAAGTCAGTTCTACCAGGGGGTCTCGATCCAGCGACTCTTGTCCTGTTGCCCCCATGTTAGCATGAAGTGGGGTACTTACCGCTTCATGGTGTGCAGCCCGTTCTTCCTGCGCCCGGAGGTTAGCCTGCAACCGTTTGGTGGTTGCATCTTGAAGTGCAGCAGTTTCAGTTGCTAACCTTTCAAGTACCGAATTGACCAGTTTCAACTGTTCGCCAATGATCTGTTCCCCACTGGTTATCCTTTGGGCATGGTGCTGGAGATGGTTTGCCTGATCTGGAGCTTGACCAGATAGTTCACGGTAGGCCAGATGTTGTATATCAACCGATTTCTAGAGGGTATGGTCTAAGTAGCTCATTGCCTGGCCAATAAGTTCTACTAATCATTTCATCACTGGATTTGAGGTGTCGGCGGGACTGGGAGTACTTGATCGAGTTCTAGGGGCGGACTTTCTGTCTCTACTTGGCTTTGAAAGGTGGTGGAGTGCCAAAGGTGACCAGGAGCGTCCAGGTGCATGGTTGCTTCCAACCAGAGAGTCTTCTTCGATGTCCGACATGGCTTTGTCTGTGTCCTCAGTCAATTGTTGCGCCATCTTGTTTTATTGGGACTCTGGATGTTTTCCTAGTCTCCAAAGTGATTGGGTGAAGTAGGGGGAGGTAAAGCTGAAAGAACTGGCTGTTCCTTCTTCTTCAGTATCGTAGTCTTGGAACGGTTTCCACAGGAAGTTAGCACCGTAGAAGTGTTCGTAGATTTCAAGAAAATCTGATTCAGTAGGGATCAGTAAGGGATTGGTGAACCATGAGGGTTCCTGAGGTATATACAAATGAATCTCTGAGAGGGGGTTTTCAAGTATTTCTTCGAATGAGGAGATGTATTTTGGGGGACGTGGTTCGAGTAGAAGCTCGTCGAGGAGTGTGGAAGCAGCTATAAGCTTGTGTTATTCCAGAGGTATGACTTGGAGGTGTCCAGTAGTCATGTAAAGAGCCTTGGTAAGAAGGAGAAATATCAATATACTGTTAAGGGTAGTCGATTCTAAGGACAAGCGAATCGAACTAGGCTTAAATCTTTCTTCTTAAACGGAGAGTGTCTAGGAAGGCTCATAGGTAAAGATTTTTGTGTAAAAACTTCTTATTTTGTTAAGATCTGTTCTCCATTGCTTGATGATGGCTAAAGCTCGGAAGGCACTACGATGTTTATATCCCCTGTCTGAGTGTTCGCGGACCACAACTGGTTTACATATAAACAAGTATTTTCTTTCCAACCTCGTCTCTTAATCCAAGAGCAAACCCGCTTTGACCCTGAAACTTTCTCTTCCCCCATAAAGCTAATGGTATGATCGGAGCTCCCGACTTCTCTGAGGGTGTGGACCGACTTACCCTTAGTTGAAAACCTTCTTTCGGATGCTAAGATATGGCCACCCATTTTAGAACATACCAATAACATCTTAGAACTCCAAGGGGACAGCTTGGTTGTTGGCCGAGTCTGCTTCATGTTGTCATATCCGGCTCTGCAGCTGGCTTTCTGGATGATTAAAATTGACGATCGGGCCAATACTCTCTCGCCTTCACTGCCTCTCCTTATTAACTTGCTCTGATAGGTTCGTTGACCTTATAGGAATCATGGGAGCATCAGCGTACTCTTGGTGTGTATCACAGTAGCCTACATCAAGCGCGTATTTATACCCATCTACGACTCCCCGGGCTCTCTTAACTTCAACTGGATGTAACTCTGTGAGCTCTAGACGGAATCGCTTCATTCCACTTCCCTGGCGTAGCCAGAGAGGCCCTCTCAAATACCCTACAGACGGTATCCGGTCGGACGGACGATGAGGATGTAAACGGGGTGACGAGATTAGTTCATATTACTCGTTTTTCTTAGTAGACGAGCAACTGCACAAGGAGCCTGTGTCAACTCCCAGGGCGAATGCCAGTGCAGTAGGGGGGTAATTGCCAGTAGAGGTTCAGATTCATGCAGTAATCCTCTTGGGAGTCGTTTGTGCCTAACATCGGCAAAGAAGAAATATCTTAACTGGTCAATACATCCACATCCCTCCTCTGTACGCAAAAGATACCTCACCCATACAACTGGGTAATCGATACAGGCGCAAGTTCACACATGACAAGCAACCTAGACTGTCTTATAAACTTCGTACCTAGTCCAGGGACTGTTAAGTTAGGCCATGATTCGGTAATAGAATCATGTGGCCTAGGAACAGTCCAGCTCATGGCAAAAACTTCAAACGGTCATGTAGCGCCTGAATTCCTAAAACATGTTCTCAGAGTTGTGAACTTAGGTCAAAGTAACTTGTTATCATGGCGCGCAATTGTTTCTCGGGGGAATGATACTTCTTTGCGTAGTAAAGGGGTAGATATGTTGGTATACAGGGAGAATAAAAGATAAGTAATATGGGGAAAGCTTGACGGTCAAGATTATGTTGTGCAAGAAGAGAAAGTAGTGGTGAACAAGATGACTTACCAACAGTGGCATGAAGCCTTTGGACATCCCTCACCTTCCTACCTCAAAAGTACCAACTACTAACACAATCCAACCTTCCCCGAAGCTTCGAAAGACACGCAGTGTGATACCTGCATTACGTTCAAATCAACAAAACGAAAACCCAAATTTACAGACCAAAGATGTGAAAATCCATATGATTTAATTCACTCTGATGTTAATGGAAAAATCTCAACCCCTTCCTTCGGAAATTCCTAGTACTATGTCACCTTAATTGATGATTGTACACGGTACACCTGAATATATCCTATTAGAGCCAAATCGGATACCGTGAAAGTATTCAACCAATTCATCAGTGAAAGACACAACCAGGACAATACTACTATTAAGCGATTCAGGACTGATAATGGAGGAGAATATGTCAACATAGGTATGACAACCATGTTTTAAAAACTGGGTATCATACATGACAAAATACCTCCCTGCTCTCATGAGTCGAATGGCATTGCTGAAACGTACAAATGGACCTTTATTATATCTACACGCTCTATGTTATCAGGTCTTACACCGGGTTTATGGGCCGAAGCAATTACATTTGCCGTATACCTCTGGAACATCCTCCCTAACCAATCCATAGGAAAACTAAAGCTCTATCAATCTCTCTACAACATGAAGGCGTTAGTAAACCAGCCACGCTCCTAGGGGACCAAATGCTTTGGCCATATAGCTTCGGAGACCAGAAACCCAGGAACAAAATTACAGCCCCGGGCCATAGAAGGATACTTTGTTTCATATACTTCCTCCAGCAAAATATACTATATATACATACCATCATTACACAAGATCTCAGAAATGCATCAGCTCCACTAGACAACCAGGACCATAATACCTCTTGATCTCAAGGAACCTGCACCCTAATCACTGACCTTTGCAACAGTCTACCTACCTTTCTATCAAAGAGTACCGGAACCCGATAAAGCTCTACCACAGAATGCAAATGACAAACCAACCATTGAAGTACATCCACCTCCACCGCCTTAACATCTTGAAGCTTATGACCGTCCCCAAACTGCTGAAGAAACACCGGAACCTCCTATACAGGACGTACAAGTGGAAAATCCTGCTGATATACGGACCAGATCTGGCAGAACCGTTCACCCACCACAATACTTTAGCAGAAATGTCACTGTACCATCTGACGAGGATCTCTAAACGTACACCCAAGCAGTGAATAGCTCGCTTAAGGAACAATGGATCAATGAAATGGACGAGTAGATAAAGGCACTTGAGAAAAGTAGTACTTTCGATGAAGTAGATAAACCTACCGGATGCAAGATTATTGACAGTAAATGGGTCTTTAAAACAAAGCGAAATGCTGATCTGACATTAGAAAGGTACTGGGCAAGGGCTGTTGCCAAAGGATTCTTACAAGTACCGGGTTTTGACTTGGAAGATACTTTCATTCCTGGCATCCGATATGAATCACTTTGCTTTCATATTGCAATATGTGCTAAAAACAAATGGCGACCACGGCAATTCGATATCCAATCTACTTTCCTTTATAGTGAGTTGAAAGAAGAAGTCTACATGCGACCGTTACCAGGGTTCAGTAATGGAGATCAAGTATGGTGACTTAACCAAGGTCTCTTAGGACTTAAGCATTCTGAGAACGAATGGTACATTCTCCTCGCTACATACTTTACATCCAACGGTTTTGCGACATCTGCCGTTGACCCATGCATGTTTGTTCCTGGTAAACACGACATATACCACTCAGATTACGTTCACGTCATCGCTATATAATCGGCCAAAACCCCGCTAGCTACTTCTCTCTATGAAGACCTGAAAACGGCATTTGAGATTACACACTTAGGGGAAGCTACATTCCTACTTAGCCTCCCCAACACCTATACAACAGACGGGATATATCTTACCCAGCAACGATAGATCAAGTCGGTTCTTGAGCGATATGGTATGGAAAACTCACGGCCAGTCTCTACCACCTTTCCCAAAGGCATTCAACTACGGAATGGGACAGTGGATGAACAGATACCGGAAATGTCAATATACCAATCGATAATAGTATCACTTCTGTACCTGACTACTGGTACCAGACCCCATCTAGCATATACAAGATCCTTTCTCTCCCAATTTCTTCCTGCCCGACCCTAATCCACCTAAAGGCTACTTAATACATCCCTCTGTACATTCACGGTACAAAAGACATTGGACTCTTCTACCCTTGTACAACTACAAACACCGTGAACACTTAGGTGGATGCGGACTTTGCAACTTGTTTTGATACCCGCCGCTCCATCACTGGGTATGTTATGCTCTTTTTCAATGCCTCTATATCCTGGCGGTCCAAGAAGCAAGCCTCGGTCGTAACATCTACTATGGAAGTGGAATATGTAGCTATGCCCCTAGCTACAAGGCAAATCCAATGGTACATTAAAGGTCACAGTGACATCCGACTTGAAACACCGATCGCTTTACATGCCGACAAGACTAGTGCAAACTTTCTGGCAACCAACCATCAACTTAATTAATTAACAAAACATATCGATATCCATTATCACAAAATACGAGAAGAGATCGATAATGGTTCTTTCACAATCTTAAAGATTGCTACATCAGAAAACCTTGCCGACATTTGTACTAAGGTACTTGCGAAACCGGAACATGAACGGATGCTGAGATTGTTGGGCTGTAGCTATTGAGGGGAAGTGTTGAAATTGTTCAATTCATTTCATATGTATATTTCCTATGGTAATATTGTTTATGTCTCTGCTTGGTTATTTCTAGTTTACTTAGGGAAACTACGGACATTCCTACAGCTAGGGTATATTATATTCTTGGTTATATTTGATGATAATGTTAGACAATTAATGCATATATTTCTTATGTTATGTGCGGGATTTCTTGGTTATCTTTCCATGTATAGAGACCTTTTACTGGTCATGTATCATGTGTTATCTTTCCGATTATTTCGCGCACACCACTTCAGATTACACATATTTTATTGGAATTTCCTTGGTAGTTTTACAGGGTCAAACATGTTCGCACTTATGTTTCTTACAATGTTTTCCCTATTTTGTTAGTGATTAAATGGAGAATATGCACCTGTATAAATAGCTGGTTGCCGTCTACTTTGTTTTAGTTAATCAAGGACAAGAACTACTACCAATCTACCTTCATACTACAATACTCCTGACACAAGAATGCACATAGTATACTCCTAATACTGTGTTGTATTTTCGTATTCATGCTATAAGATTGTGCCAATACACATAATTTAAACAGAAAAAACTACAAAGAAGAAACAGGCCTAAAATCTTCCCACCAACAGTAAACCTTTCACCTCTTCAGACAAGTGATATAGGAAATAAACAAAGTCCAACTGTGCATAAGAACCAAGACCCTAAAAGGAAACAAAACACCTAAGTGAGAAACCAACCTGAACTATCAATTTGGCTAACTGCACAACATCCCAGATCCCGATAATCCAGGAGGGTACGGTGGAGGGCTAGGACAATTAAATCACCAGTGACGAGGAGGAGACAGGAATCAAACTGAAGGAGGTCTGTAAGCCGATAGTGGAGGAGAGAGTATGTGGTAGAAAATGTAAATTGCCGGATCCTACGGATGTCGTGACAGTAAGGGGCCAGCAGAAGGGTGGAGCAGTAGGGTGCGAGCCTATCAAACATCAGGAGGAGAGATGAGGAGCGGATGGAGGACGGGTATACCCAAGGACCAACAGAGTCGTGTGCGTGGCCATCTAGTCAGTTCTCACCAAAGTGAGAGTGCGGCAATCGACCATCATACTGCTAGAGTAACTGTTGGCCTGTAGAAAGTTTCCCCCTAGTGCAACCGTGTCTACCAGCCTTATAGTGAGGTCAGACGGAATTTGAGACTTTGTAGATGTTAAGCGAGGCAGAGCAAAAAAGCTAAGCTAAGTAAAATGGAGGTAGAGAAAGGATAGGAACCATCAACAAAGATGGCAGAGGAGGAGACAAGGAGCTCAAAGGGGTAAACCCTAAAGTGGACGGAGAGGAGAGAATAATTATAACAAATCCCCACCCCCAGGCATGGCTAATGGGTGGAGTTGAGTAGGAACAAAAGTGGTGATGATTTCTCATTGTGTTGAGATTTCAATCGCTTTGTGTGTAGAGGAGACGGAGGATGGTTCTGGAATATATGAGTATATCATCAATATATACTACTACTCCTTCATCAAGGAAATCTATTAGGATCATAGTTATAATTGATTTGAATATTGCTAGTGCATTAACCAGTCCAAATGGCATGACCTAGTATTCATATACGATATATCTGGTGTGGTAAGCTGGTATCCATTCATTACCTTTTCGTATGCGGAACAAAAGGTATCCATATTTGAGTTCCAGCTTGGAAAAAATAGTTGCTCCTTCGATACAGTCGCCGAGCTCTGTTATGAGCGGGAGTGGGAACTCATTGTAGACTGTGACTTTGTTTAGTCCTCGGGAGTCTACTATCAATCTGAGCCATCCATTGGGCTTGGGAATAAATGTATTGGGGCTCTGGCAGGAGAATTGCAGGGGGAAATTTTGCCCTGTTTTAACATATAATCCAGGTATATTCGCAGAGCTCTAAACTGTTTTTCTGAGGGAGGAGTGATTAGGCCTCGAAGTGGTTATGTATCTGATTTGACGTCAATAGTATGATCGAAGGTTTGATGTGTGGTGAGTTTCGCCACGGTTGAGGGACAAAATCGGTCCTTGTAGTCCTGGTATTATTCAGAGAGTGTAGCGATGTTAATTTCTCCACCTTGTCGACTCTTCCCATTCTTCCAAAGACCACACCCTCAGGATGTCCCAAAACTTTGTACTTCCTATTCCACTAATATTCCTTGATCCTCAGGCAGCAGATTATGTTTACAACTGTAAACCTCCAAACTCCTACTTCACGGATGATGAATCCTGTTAATAGGATATTTACCTTTACACCACCTAAGCGGAATTATAATTCCATAATTCCCAGTAGGTTCAATTTCTCAAACAGTCTTCGATAAGTCTTGATCTTTTCCTATTTCTACCTATAGGGGATAGGTATAATTTCTTCCAGTAGAAAATTCTTATAAGATAAACCATATAATGGGGATAGGATTTTGCCGAGATTCATGTGGAATATTCAATTTCCTGATTAATTTTTTGCTTATAACAAAAATATTCGATCAAGAGTCTAGTAGAACTCTTATACGATAACGTTTTCCAGACACATAAATATCAGTATCTCCTTCAGGACATTTATATTGTTGGAGTTCTTCATGAGCGAGCTTTTGTCAGTTATGCTACTATGTTATATCTGTTCATCCTCGCGTAGTAGATCTTGTAATTGAATATCTAGTGTGTTCATAAAAACGTCAGCATTTATTCGACCAGAAAGGTCTCGTCCTATGAACTGGAACTCAATAATTAATTATTAAGATTCTGTGCGGACCACTACAAGCTTTCTTTGCCCCCTGCAGAGGGGCTTCCAGAATATTAAAAATTCCTATTCTCATAGGAAACATCCGTGCATAAGTATGCACCGCATTTTTGTGCATCGCGAATATGCATTGTTATCAATTATATTCACAGCGGTACTTTGCATAAACTTAGCTATGTTTCTCTAAGTAATTCCTAAAAGGGAAGTTTGTTAGGAAAATAAAATTGATATCCAAAATATATGTCAAATTCTGAAAAGGTTAACGCTTTCCGAATTTGGAATAGCTCATCCCATTATGCAAATATAAGCCTTTGAAATCTCTGTATTTTAACAAAAAACCTGTAAAATTTATGTATCAGCGGAGCTTTTTGTTTCTCCTATTGGTCCCTCCTGGGGTCATGTTCTCGACGGTTGTATTTGGTATTGGCCTCCCAAAAGCATCTAGACAGAGGTCACGCATACAAACCCAACCTGCGCCAATGCTTTTGAAAATCGTACCAGTAGGACAAAGCCCAACTAACCACCTAGGCCTGTGGCTCAAATGGCTGTTCTGGGACGCTTCAAACAGATTTTGTGTTTCCAGAACAAAAAGAACCCTGATGCTTTAAGCAGGTTAACTGGCTGCCATTTCCCCGCATGGCTTCAAGGACATGGGGCTCAATTAGGAGCTAAAACCACAGCTCTTTCCAGGGTCAGAAGTTATACCAACACAAAAAACCAACAATTCTTCAACTTCTTACCGTTTCTTGGATCATGACACTGGATGGGGACTGGGCGGGGTCTTCTAATACAGGATCTGGTTTTGGTTTCTTATTATTGAAGAGAATCTCGCCAGCTTTCGTTTCCATAATTATTCATATCGGTAGCATGCCTGGTGGTCGTCTTGCCGGCCTTGGAAAGTGGTGAGAGTAGGTTGTTTCTCAGGTTCAAAGATGCAACTGAAACCGTTTGTTATTCTTAAAAAAGTTTGCTCCACCATTGTCTTTCAACTAACCATGTTCTCTTAAGGACTCATGGGCTTAAGGATAACTTCTCTTGTGCTCCTATTCTGATAGTGCCTGCGAAAGCTGGTTATCTTTACTGCCTAGCCTAGAGGGATCCCATATTTCGATTCCGGTCACTTATTTCCCAGTACCACTAAGAGCCAATCACCGTCGCTGATGGTGCTATTAGGACATTACTGTGTCCGATAGTTGCCATAACCGAGGTGAGCCTCTGCTTTGTATGTTGTTGACCTTTGATTCATTAGGTCTTACTGAGAGTGTTGAATTTTGCGGTTTCCGTGGAAATTTCGTTCAATCCTTTATTTTCTGTTTAGCAAAAGCCCTGGCATGTACTATACTTTCCAACATTTTCGTGAGGTGTGGTTGTTTAGGCCACAATGAGTGCATTCCCTCCCCGCTTTTCACTTATCAACCACCTCCAGCGATATTTCATTATGAGCCTTCCTCCAGTCTGTATGCTTAACATTATTTCGCTTTCCCGCTTTCTTTACTGATATGTTAGCCTTAGCTGTCTTCCATCGTGAGGACTTGTTTCTTTGTTTCTGATTGGTGTATCCTTATTTGGAAATAATTCCCTTATTAGTGTCATCCCGTTTTGGCTCAGATGATCCATTGCATGAGAGTTCTATTTTGGATAGTTTTCGCCCTTCCAGATATTCCTCCTCATGTCTACCAATTCCCCTATATTTTCCATCCATTCTTCATTAAAGGAGAATTATAGGAGGGATAACTGTCGCAAAATTTCTTCTGGAAGTCTGCTTTCCACTTCTACCCTCCAACTGATTCCAGTAAGTATTCCCTTGATATTGAGGTTTTCAAGGAGCAGAAGATATGTGCCTATTTTTTCCTTATAATCTACCTTGGTTATTTCTTCTATGGGTGGTATTTCCTGCCTGATGCCGATATATGGCTTTGTAATTTCTTGCCCAAAACGATTTCTGTGAGAATAGTCCTGGTCTAGAGTATATCCAGCTAATCCACCCATCACCTTGCTGTATTTCTCCGACAAGGGTGCCACTTTGTTCCCATTTGGTTTCCCTAGTGTAAAGACATTTCGATGTGGATGATTGTGCTACCGTATACGATTGCGATCAAAATAGTCCTTACTGGCAGTTAACCAATTTCGAACAGCTTGCTTGTCACTTCCTTCAATGAAGTAGGCTGGTTCCGGTCTTAGCTTGGCTGGTCAGGAGCGTCCACTCATACGTTCTAAGAAAGCTAACGTTAACCTGTTCTTAGGTACATCATTTCTTGGAATAGTTGGTAAACGGGATGCACGTTCTGGCCTGCTGCCCTTTCTACCCTGTCCATCCTCCCCATCACTATCGGACCCATCATCATCATCTGGGTCAGGGGTATCCCCAAGGTTAGCTGGTTCTGGTGGTGGTGGTAGGTTTTCCTCCTTGGTCAACACCTTTTCCTCTATCTATCTAAGTGGTTGATGCTAATACTATAATTGGAATAGTTCCTTGTTCTGGTAGCATCACTTGCTGCTCACGGCTAGATAGTCCAGGATCACCACCACCGATTACGTGCACAGTTGGTACTGCAACTAGTTTATCTGCCAGTTGCCGTACTACAGCATTAAGGTATATATTGTTATCTTCCCCTTGTTGCGTTAGTTGTTTAGCCACAATTTCTTGTTGCTACTTGATCCTTCAGGTCCATTCCTGTTCCTGCTGATTTAATTTAGCATTTAGGTCCATTAGCGCCTTTTCCAGAATCAGATTCCTTATTTCTAAATCATGGACTTGTTGCTCCTAAAGCGCCTGCTCGCGTTGAGATCATTCTTGAACCAGGGCCCGTATCCTTGGCTGCTACTTTAGGGTATCGCTACTCTGCCGTTCAAGTGCTCAACGGCCTTCCCAAATTCCAGATTCCTTGATTACCTCACCTCTTGGCTTTCGGTTTTATTATAATTCAAGCATTGTGAACCCTTGACTAGCCACTAGTGATAATGCTGGAATCGCTATGGGATTCGCATCTGCCCTTTCTTTCAACGATTGGTGCAGGTGGCGTAATGCATAGAAAACATTTTGCTTGAAGTTAACTTGAGTACTGACAGGTTTCTTAGCTCGCTCCACTAGTTTTTCTACTCAGGATGAGGGTTGACCCAAATGTGTGATGGGAGAGCAAGTCCGGCTTCAGGACGGGATTGTGGATGCTAAAGGGGTAGATTCTGTATCATCCTCTTCGATCATTCAGTGAGGTCCCAAAGGGCGGAGAATAGGTGTGTGATCTCATGCCATAGCCATAGTAGCTTGCGGAGAAACTTTTATTGTTTCGGTATAGATAAATTTAAAATAGCCAGTCCTCTAGCCTCCAGGCACCTAAGTCGTGAACGAAAGAAATATCTGTACCCGCAGACTCCCAGTCGAGAGAATCGGGCCAGATAAAGTCTTTCCCATGAAAGTAGGCATAGATATGGGTGAAGTCCATGGGTGTGTGGACTAAAGAAGGGTTAGTGGACAACGATAGTTGAACTGTTTGAAATAGTAGTATATCCGTAAGGTCAGCAGCAAGTATCGCTTTTAAAGAGGATATAGTGAATAATGGATCAAAATTGAGGATAGCTTGTCCTGATAGTAAACAATACCAGATACTTCTCAGTTGTTGTTTCAGTAAAGGTTCAAGATTGAACGTTGAGATTTAAGGTAGTGTCGAGGATCTTCTATATAATCTGTCATTGATTGATATTTGCGTTTGGTGAAGGCAGTTATCCACCGTGCATCTTGTGTATGAATTCTATCACTCTCTTTGTTGTGTATAGCGGCTAATTTTCTGAGTGCTACTGCCTGTATGTCCAGGGTAAATCCTTCACAACAGACAGGAAATACGTGGAAAAAGCTGAGATGTCGAAAGTGCCCACAATGATAGTAGAGATGAAAACTTTCATGGTCGTGGTATTCTTCAGGCATAAGATAAAATAGTCATGAGAATGTTATAGTGCATTGGTGACAAGAGAGTAACAATATAATGTTTCGGGGGAGCCAATTCGGTACTTTTAAATTGCCTAGACCAAGCTTGTATTGAGGGGGTATGAGTACTATGAGGAAAGCTCCCATATCAATAAGCATGAAAAATAAACTTTTTCTAAATAGCTTTGAAGCTGTTTAACTAATAAATAAATGTATTGTTAAGGTATCTTCTCCGTTGCTTGATAATCCCTTTTCTATACAGGACCGCTAGCTATTTAAACAATTCTCCCGGTACTTATTTCATCTATATCTATTTTGTATCATTGCACACCTAAGCCATGGTCATAAGAAGTGGAAACCACATTTGACCATGAAGATGTAAGCCCCACTCTGTCAAATGATCCCATGCACTATGTTTTATTCTGAGCGTGTCCTGCACTCCACCAGTAGAATGCCTTCGATTCATTTGCCAAAAAGAACTAAGTTGAAGTTGATGTAGCCCATTTGCCAACTTCTTATGGAATACCAGTTGATCTGTCAGGATGGCCATCTTTCTTGCCTGTATGCACTCAGTTGCATATGTATCAGGAGTGTCAAGAGTCTTAGTCCTCTTTGTACAGGTTTAGATTTTTCACTGCAGCTGAGTACCTCTGCTATAGATACTACTTCTTGCCATAAAGTGTTGTAGTCATATAGTGACCTTCCAGTTCATATACTATCGCATCTTATAATTTGTACCATTTCCCATATGTGGAACAATTCGATTCTTGCCCATTCATGTGACCACCTTACCTCACCGGCCATTGTCCGCGATTATAGGACTAGGAGATTTCTCAAACGCCATCCCTAGTTTCATTTGAGGAAGCAGAAGCCTTGAGATTTGAATCTGAAAAAAGCCCATCTTGGTGAAAGCCTTGCTGATTGGTTCCAGAGGTACCAGAAGGTGATAGAAAAAATTGTAATTTTGGCAACTGATACATATAACATCAATGATACTGGGTTTTGAATTAGGATGGTACGTGACCAATTGGTGGTGACTCTGGAACCTAAACGTCCTCTGTATATTGCAAGTTCCAGTAATAGAGAGCTTGTAACTGTTATTGAAACCATTAGTGGATATTGAGTGGTACTACCACCAATGGTGATCATTCTAGGTGCTATACATATAGAGGATTGGTATACACAATGTGATATTATTAAGGACTTCTTGCTTCGTGTTACAGACATAGGCTACTCAAATCATATGCAGGCAATGGATTGGCTATTGCATTTTGAGGATTTTTCAAGTCGGCGGCAGGTTGGACCATGGAGGCTACTACTTATGGACAGTTATGATTCAAATATCAGCAACGAATTGTTAAATTTTTTGACAAGCACAAGATACTCCTCTTCTGCTTCCCTCCTCACGGCACACATCTTCTCCCATTACTAGATATGATAGTGTTTCAACTATATAAATACTATTACACTGAAGTGGAGGATGCCGCAGCCCGGCAGGGATCACACGACTTTGATAAGCTTGAGTTTCAAAATGAAATTGCTTCTATTCGTACATCTACATTTAAGTCTACAACAATTATTCTGCTTTTCAGAAATCTGAACTCATTCCATTCAACCCAGATCTAGTTCTTCAAAGACTTGTAGAACAAGATACTTAAGAGCCGATCTTGACCCCAATACAAACAGTGTCCCTACATCCATCTTGCAATCCTCAAATAGGCTGGTTCCACTAACGCCATGCTGACAAACCTTTAGAGCACTACGAAATAGAAAAATAATCCCTATTAGTCAAGCGCAGCCTGGAAAGCTTTATTACGGGTAGTTTGCTACAGACGCATAGTGGTGCACCAGCTTTCGAGGAGTTAAAAAACACCAAGGCAGCTGTAGTGGCATGGGCAGCACAATGTGTATACAGCAGGAGGTCTATAAAAAAAGAGGGGTCTTTTATGCACATCAAGGGCGGACAATGGTGCATGAGAAAGAGCATGAAACTCTGGAAAATCTTGTATAACAAGCTTTGCGCTCACCTGATGTTGTTACATAAATGGCTTAAAACAAACTTAAAAAATAATTGAAGAAACCTCCAACCAAATGAGAAAGGAAGTAAAAGAACTAAATTAGAAACAAAAGCTTCAGAAGTTTTGTTTCATGGAATTGGTTATTCAATTGTGAATTTTTCTACTAGAGTGTAATATATCTTTCGTTGAGCTATCATTTTTCCTTGTGCTGTCTAGCACTCCTATTGGAGTGCCACCATCTTTGATTGTCGCTACCTTCCTTCCCAGTGATAGGAACCTTGGCACGGTTATTCTCTACATTATCCATAACCATGCTACTCCTTAACCGGCTGAATGGCCCTTTTCCACCTTCTCGCCAAAGCTCAACCAACCTACTGCGCACACCCACCTACTGCCTAAACTCTACCATTACATTAAAAAACAAAAAAACAAAAAAAAGGAAATATATAAAGTACAAAATAACAAATTACGAATGACAAATCAAAAATTAAAAAGTAAAAATTTAATAATCAAAAATCAAAAATAATAAATAATATATAACAATTAATAGATATTAAATTTTGAATATTTAATATCAAACATTCTATATTCAATGATTTCTAATTAATAATCAATAACAAATAATAAATAATAAATAATGAATATCAATTATTAAATAACGAATAATAATTAATAATTAACAAAGTAATAAATAATATAATAAAGAGCAAATTGATCATAAGATAAGTTAATAAATAAATAAATCCCTGATAGATATATAAATAAAGAATTTGTAAAACTCTAGATAGATAAAGGAAGAAAAAATAGATAGGTAAATAAATAGAGATAAATATAGATACATACATACCGATTATATACCTAGAGAGACGATTTTCTGTATCAATAAAGAGGAAGAAAGATCTAAATATAAATTGTGTGATACATAATTAGATTGACAAATAAAGCAAGATAATTATAACTATAGCTAGATTGATAGATTGTAACGGGGGCACCCTATAGGAAGATGGATCCTATGGTTGCGACCGCACCAAAAGACTCAACGCAAAGTTCACAGAAGGTAAAGATAAAATAATTGAATCAAATGATAAAACTTAATATCATTAAGTCAGAGCTTCACTCAATTCAAGTCTTCTCGAGAGGATAGTTGGTTATCAGGGTAGAGTTCTGTTCGTGTTTACTTAAGTAGAATCATAAAGCCAACGACACCTATCCCTACTCCGACCGTTAAGAGAGCTCCCTTCTCCGCTCAGGGATCATCTGACACAGGGCCCTGCCGGAATTAACTTCAGGGCCTGTGGATCGCGCGGGTAAGTTGAGTCTGTTCTATCATAAAGGTTTTCTGCAATGCATTTTGATTATGCCTGCAGGAGAGAAAAACTTTCCGATTGCCGTCTTGTCAATGGCCAACTGACAATCCGACTTTGAACCCAATCTTAGGTATGAGACTCAGTAGCCCTATGGCTTTTCCCGTCTATGCAAGCCCTGCAGTCTACTGTGTCTACTTGGCCTATCGGAAGCTTTTCTTGTGACTGCATAGATCCTCCGGTAAGTGTCTTTACTAAGTTGGCTAAATAGGCGCTACCTATAGCCAACCGTTCAGGGATCGCCTTAGCCGTGATAAGACTGAATGCCTCTTAGAGTCCTGTAACGTCCCTCAGTAATGGTATAGCGCCTAGGCCATCGTTGTGTAAGTAGTAGAGCTTTATCCAGACAAACTTCCGTTTATCCCTGACTCTCAGATAGCTATTCCGGGAGACCCCCATACCTCCCATAGGGATTATAGGCACCTAGAGTACCCTCGGAAGGCCAACTGATGTCAATACTAACAACTTGCCCGGGTCGGCCGTCGCCCACCCCTATATATATCCTGCGGACAGCATCTGGTCGGAAGGACGGCAGTGGGGTATACGGGGTTATGCAGCCACCTTCGATTTCTCAGTTTTGTTAAGCTTTTACCAACTGTCACCCTTTCCCACCTGTCGCAAGGGGCGAACGTTGGAGCCACAAGGGGGTGTTGGACGCGCCAAAATCACTCCAACGACCCTGGGGTACTTGTAGTAGGATTTCGCGTCTCGCGTAACGTTAGGGGAGGGTAACTTGAGGTCCACGATATCCCCCGCGTTCCCCAAGGTAGGGTAACTGGGTCCTATCATCGTGCAAATCGCTGCGGAAGTCTGTGTAACGCCCTTTTTGCGTAACCACTAGGTTCCGCGTAACTGAACTATTTGTTACACGCGTTTCTACAAGCTAGAAACACCTGGTTACACGAATGTAGCATGCCCAGCGGCGTCTACACTGCTTACCTTGTTTTCCTATGGCTCCCTGTCACCCTGCCTAAGTGGTTACCCTGCCTAATCGAGGAGGTGGGTTACCATATATAAATGGTTACCTTACCTAACCATGCTTCCGGGTTACCCTACTCAAGAGGGTTACCCTACCTGACTGTAGCTCCGGGTTACCCTGTCTGGCGGGGTTACCCTACCTAAGTGAACACCAAGGTTACCAGGCCTTGCTGGGTTACTCTATCTAACTAGGTACCTAAGTACCCTTTCTTCATGAAAGGTACTTATAGTTGCTATGTTACTTTGCAGGTGTCTGGTACCGTTCCTGTCCACGTCCTAGTAGGACCACTGGCTGGGCTGAGGTTCGGTAAGCTATACCAACTGATCTTGGGGTCCTTACACTACTCCCTTCTTCTATAAGTCTGTCCTCAGACTTATCTTTCTTGTGTGGGCTGATTTTTTCCCACTTATCCCACTTTCAGGTACTTTTCATACACAGTGATCCCTTGGCTTAGCAGGATACCTGTCATAAAAACCCAGCAATGCCTCGCCTGCGGTTCCTTCCAACATCTCAAACAGCTCCGATGAATTTTCTTCACTGCCGTACCCTTCCCACAATACCAAGTATTGTACAAACCGGTGGGGGAATTTTGCTTTCATACTTCCATACCACCAGCTATCTACTATGGCTCTTACTATGTAGCTGGGCTCCGAATCAATGATGTCAGGTTCTGGTATGGCTTTAGCAGGTCTGCCTACTAGATCCTCATGGTAAGGTTCCAGAA
>QFET01020293.1:0-14229 GCA_003316355.1 Tuber calosporum | reverse complement strand
ACTTCCCGCCCACCATGCCAGCGGTTTTTGCTACTGCTGCCTCCTCCTCCTCCGACTATAACTCAGGCTGAGTGGTTTGACTTTCCTACTATATCTTTTCTTTCCGTTATGATTTCTTTTGATATTATTTCATTCTATACTTTTTGAATTTGTCGCCATTTTTGGGCGCGGTGACGGTATGGTCATCACTAGGGGAGAACTGGTGCAGTTATTTCTTTTGTTTTGCACGTTTGGAATTAACGTTTCGTTTGTGCCATAGCTAGCGCTCCATGCAGGTTCCTGTACGTTAACAGCGAATATATGAGATAATCAAAAAAAAATCAAAAAAATCCCTCTCTTTCTCAACTGGCTCAGCTGACACAAGCAAGACACCGCAGTATAATAAATCTCCAAGTTATGATACCTCCCTCCCTTCCCAAGACAAGACACAGATGCAATGAAATTTACCACACAATAAACTAAAACAACAACCCCGTTAAATAAATAAATAAAAACATGACAAAAATGTATATTATGTACAGTAATTTCTCGAGTGATGATCTGTGGCAATGGTCGTGATTCGTTCGTTCCTTCCTGGACATTTCCCCCACCACCACACACGACAACCGCAACGAAAAGAAAAAGAAAAAAAGAAAAAAAAGAAAAAAAGGAGTCTCAAGTCAGTTACCCCTCCCTTCTCAAGGCACCTTTCTTCATCGCTGACATATCATACCTCCCTACCTCACCCACCACACTTTTTGAGCCTGTCCAATCATAGCTGGTTATTTATTTCACGATAGTTTACAGAGGTCTGGGTGTTTGCTACCTTGTTGTTTTCCCTTTTGCCGGACGGCTCCTCCTGGCCTCCGTCCCGGCATGGACGATCCTAAACCCGCCAGCGATAGGTCCGCACAACCCGTTGCTGGTGTCCCTACTCTTTCTCGTACCGTTTGGGCTGGTGAACAGGGCCTGGTCCCGGTTATTCACCAAGCGTGCGCTGCTCCCGGCGGGGACTACTCAACGATGAGGTTCCTGCACACTCCCGGTTGCCATAATGCGGGTGACTGGTTCGACTCCGACGTTCGTGGCATCGTGGCCGGGATGGATTTACGCTCCTTCGACTTGGTCGAGAATGCTGCCAATGCTTCGCTCCTTGCTCGCGGATGTTCTACCGCCTGTAGGTTTGACTGGACGTCTACGATGGGCCTATATGCCCGATTTCACTCGCGAGAGCCCGACTCTCAGCTGTACACTGCGTCTTCCTCGTTATTGTATGGCTCCCCGTCTCCCTTCCTGATATTTTCGCCCTCCCCTTCACCCAATCCAGGTACGCGGTATGCCCTGGATATCAATGCTTCCTCAGCTGTCGGCTGTTTGGAATGGCCCTCGTCTGATTCACGCTTGTCTCTCGTTCCTTCCTCGGGGCATGTGGTTAACCCTGAGAGTTTGGCCGCCCCTCCTCCTCCGTCCTCGTCCTACGGGTCGACGCCAGATTTCTATTACGCGCTGTCTCCGGGTGAACAGAGGCTTTATGATAGACATTTTCGATTGGATGCTGCATCGGACGTGACATACGTCCCATCCACCGATGTGTCTTCCCTCCCCCCACCACCTGCATTCCCTAGGAATTTCGGTGGTTCTGGATTCGTCGACGGCGGCATGATTTACTCTTCATAGGGCATCGTGCAATGGCCCTTGGCTGGAAAGACGATTCCCCCCCCCCCAACCTGCAGACCCCGTGGATGTGATTACTGACACACAAATGGCACTGAACGACGGTAAGAACTCTGAAGAAACCGGGTTAGGCGATAGTGTACACGCCTCACAACCGTCTATTTTGGTTCACCCCCTCCCAAGTACCGTTCAGTCGACTGCTATGGTGAGGATGATAGACGCCTTAGACGAGTTAACTGCTGACACTGCAGTTGCTAACGAGGTTCCTATGCTGTCCCTGGCCGATGATATACGGCATGGATCCTGGGATGATGTGACGGACGACTTCCGGAAGGTAGGTAAGGCACACAACAAACTGTGTGAGATGGTCAAGAGCTTGGTTGCTGAGGTTTCGTTTCTTAAGAGCCTCACCTCACGACAAGAGAGGTGGATTAACGAGTTGGAGGACTCTGCTGATAAGGCTTGATTAGTCAGCTTACGCAGGAATGGTGATCTGCGTAATGTGACTAAGCAGCCTGCCCCCTCCGTGCCGCGCCCAAAGCCTACGACGGTGCTGACATCAATAGGTGATACACCCCCGCCCCTCGTCCCACCATGCCATGAGACCTCGTATGGGTCCCGGCTTGCTCGTGCATAATACGTGGGCCACAGTTGCCCGAAAATACTCTTCGGCTAAGGGTAATGCCCATATGCCGACACTGGCTGTGAGGGTGTCCACCCCGGTCACCAAGGGGTTGACGCCACGCCCGAAGGACGTTGTCCTCCAGACCGCTAGGGAGAGACATATTACAATGAAGTTCGCGGAAAAGAAGGTCATTCTGCCTCAGGGTTGTACGACCGAGATGATTAGGGCGAGGATCTACGTATTCTTCGCGAACAAAGCCGCGATTAGGGCATTGCACCCGTATGTGTCGGAGGCCCATCTATGTGCTCCAATTGGTTGCATTTTCATGATGATTAACAGACATACGATGGCTGATGTGGCGGGCTGGCTTGACGCCTGCAATGGTGCTCTCATGAGGGATCTGGCCCTTAAAGATTTTGAGTTTGAAGCTGACACCCCCAGGATTAAGGTGTTGGTCACAGGTGTCCCCATGGCAGACTCTGGACATGGCAAGTCTTGGTCCGTCGATAACTGGAACGACGAGGCTACATACGACGGCCTTAGACTGGACTTGGAATTGTCTAATCCAGGCGTCGATGTCTCCAGCCAGCCACATATCGTGGGTTCCGTTACAGCGATGAAGGCTGCTAACGTATCAAGTTGCGCTATTCGCTTCATGGTGAACAAGTCACCTGTGGTAAGGGCTGCCCTGTCCTCCGGCCGGATTAGGCTACGCGGTGGTACGTGACATGTACGGTTATGGCTGCACGAGGATCCCGCAAAGGTTTGCAACAAGTGTCTGCAGCTGGGACACATACAGACTCTTTGCGCGTTCACGGCGCGGTGTAGGTTCTGCCGCGGTAACCATCTCTCGAGGGATCATGCTTCTTCGGTCCGCGGATGCGATGGTTGGACAGTGATGCTTGTATTCACTCATCAAAGATGTGTTTGCTTTGTGACTCGGTATCTCATTTCAGTGGGTTTCCGAGATGCCCCGGATTGGGGGCGACACCGGACTCAGCCCCCTCCAAGGTTACCACCTCACCGGCTGTCGGTGATGCGTCCACTAAGTCGGGCGTCCAGGATCGATTGTTTAACCGGAATCGTCGGCGGGCCGCGGTTCGTCCTGGATCACCTGTTGGTGGAGGTGCTGAGAGGGCGCAGGAGGTATCGGCATATAAAGCTGCTGTTATTCATAAACCCATGTCTGCCAAGGCGAGGGGGAAGATTCCTGCACAGGTCCGGGTTATTGACGTTCCAGATGACCCTTCTGACGATGAAATGATATCTCCAGCATTGCCGGATAATGCCACCCTTTGATCGCATGACAAGCCTGATGCGGCTCCTGAGGACTGCCCCACTTGCGCTTAATCTGGGTTATGCATTTTACAGTCGCTACAGTTAATGTGGGTGGTGGGATTGCGAATAGGAATATAGTGCTTGGAGTACTTTCTTTTCTAGATTTGTTGTTTGTTTTGTATCCACCGTTGGCTGTGGATAATGATTGTATTGAGGATGGTGGGGAATTGTTTTCCTTTGTTGATGGGAGTGATGTTGTTACTTACATTCGTTCATATTGTATGGGGGTTTTTTTCTTTGTTAATGCATGGGACGAGTGGGGCCAGAGTTGGTTTTAAGAGAGAGGATATGGAGCACGTTTTGTGTGGCCCCTATATCAGGCCACAGTTGCCGAAGCAGGCCTGGGATGATGCGTCGAGTGTTTGGGACGGTTATGACATCGTCATGGGGGACTTGAATGCGCGGCATGTCAGTTAGGACTCCACGACGAACTGCCTCAGTCGGTGGACATACAAGTACTTTGACGACAGGGGCTACACCCAGTTCGGTCATCATGTTCCCACCTTCCGCGAGACGTCCAATATCGATCTTAGCTTTGTGAGAAGTGTCACCGATAACCCGCAAGTTAAGATATTCGATGCCGGCTTGGAGCATTCCATACCGTTTATACGACTGAGATCCAGGATCCCGCTTGACGCGACACGGGGTCGACCGGCCTGGGGAAGGATCAAGAGGGAGCGTATCGTTAAAGGACTAGATACACTGAAGAGCCTGCCCAATGACGAAATATGGCCTGCCCTGGATGGATTCATCCACTCCCGCCCCTGATCGAGGTACCGTGAACGTGCTTGTGCATTCTGGGATGACGATTTGACAAGATGCCGACAGGATGTCAAGCTACTCCGCAAACGATGTTCGTCCGATGACAGTTACCGGGAGAGTTATAACCTCGCGAGATCGGTCTATAGGGCATTGATTATTCAACGAAGGAGTGAACACATACAACAGTTCCTTTCGGAGTCACGTGAACCAGATATCTTTCGGTTTATGGAACAGCTTCATACAAGGAAGTGCCTCCCGGCTATGGTAGACGATTCGGGTAACCTGGTCACGGAACACTGCGACATTGCCGATCTTGTGGCAGAGAAACTTTCCCCATGCGACCTGTCTACATGGACTCGAGGCAAATCTGTTCAACTGGCGCAAATCTCTGATCTCAGAACAGTCCTTCAATCATCGCTGAGATCGACCTTGCCTAGCCACGACAGTATAGGTTATCCCTTCCTGCGGCTTTGGTATAAACATGATGAGGAAACCCTACTGCCTTTCTTGAACCATGGAATGATCCACGGCTACGAGCAGTGGTCTTAGGCAGAGATCGTGTTAATACCCAAGTCGAACAAGCTACTATACGACATCGTCAAGAGTTGGCGCATAATTTGCCTCCTGCCGGTGATGGCTAAAACCGTTGAACGGGTCATACTTGACAGGTGCATCAAGTCGACGGACCTGGAGGATACACAGTTCAGCTCTATTCCCGGTCACGGCTGCCACGATAATATGGCTCTAGTCTATGAGTTTCTCCACCATAATAGGTTCCTAAGATGTGGATTACTCAGCATGGATGTCGAAGGTGGATTTGATCACGTTCTGGTTGATTGGTTCTGTCAGTTTTTGGTCGCCAGTGCTTGCTCCATTCACCTGGTGCATTGGATCCGTATGTGGTGCTCCCAGAGGCGCGTTCGGATCAGGTTTAATGGCCGCACATCGAGGACTTACCAGGTCTCTTCTGGTATTCCACCGGGTTCCCCTTTGTCCCCTTTTTTATTCTGCGTCTATGTTGCGGATATTTTTCGGCCTAGGCTCCTGTATACGCCATCCAGGAAGGCCATCGTGACCTCATATGTCGACGACGGTGTTATAGCTGTAGCTTGTGACAGTGTGGACGCAGCTTTAGCCACGATGGCCGATATTTTTGATGACTGCTGCCGGGTTGCGCGCGCGAGGGGCATGAACTTTTCGGCAATCAAAAGGTGCTTCATTGGGTTTGGTGGCTTAGCCTGGACGGCTGTATTGTTGGATGGCGTGAGTGTGACCCCGGCAAATGAGGTGCGGGTTTTAGGATTTTACTTTAACATGTAGTTAAATTGGGATACACATGTTAGTTATTGGTTGGATAGGGCGTTACAGGTTAGGAGGAGGATTATGGGTTTGGGTAGGAGGTATGGAAGCACTGGTGGACTGGGCGCTTGGGAGATGTAGAGGTTGATGCAGGCGGTTTATCTCCCAACCGCGTACTACTGGTTGGAGTTCGTGGCAGACTACTCCCCATATGTTGCCGAGATACAGAGACATATCTTTGACTGTGCCAGAAGCATTTTCAGGGTACCCATACATTGCGCCAACAACATTATTTCGGCTGAACTGAGCCTGGTACCGACACACATTCAGGGTGCGTACCTTCAACACCGATACTACGTTCGGATAGCAACCTACAGGTACGGATACTCGCAGCCATGGTTTGGTTGTGTGAGTTCGAATTGGTACCAGGATGGCTTACAAGGTACCTTGCTGACAACTGACGCATTGATTGATACGCCATATATTGTCGACATAGCAATGAACAAGGGCCATGCCATAGACTTGCATGACACTGTATACGGGAGAGCCGAAGATGATCTGCGCTCTCTGATCTTATACGGTGATGGTTCAAAGTCCCCTGGTAGGAGTGGCTGTGCCTGGGTTGCTCGGACTGCAGGACGTTATACCGCTCCAGTTAGATTCTCTGTCCACGACACATGGAGTATTGTGGAATGTGAGCTGTATGCCATGTGGCACGCTCTCTCCAATGTCACTATACCCAGTCCATCCATCTGCGTTTTTACGGACTCCAACTCAGCCTTGCAGCTTTTACAACAGATGAGCCCTGTTGGACCGTTGGCCGCCCTGGGGAAGGCCTTCTCAGATGTCATAAACTGTATTGGGGAAGTTGGATTTGGCTGGTCCCCTGGACATGCCGGTATCGCTGGCAATGATTTAGCTGATGTCGCCGCGAAGGATGCATCAAGGCTAGCATTAGGCCCTATTGCTGCGTCACTCCCTGAATTAGGGTTGAGCAACGACCGCCTCATCAGGCTATGGAGACGTACAGAATGGCTGGATTGGCACTGGGCGTCCGGACGGCTTTACTACGCTCGTTCCCTGTGCCGTCCCATTCACCTTCGTGGATTGTCACATCTGGACGCCTTTGTTCTGTTCAGACTCCGCAGCGGTGTTACGATTAACACGCACTCTACATGCCAGGACGGCTTTACGAGATTCCATGTTGCGAACTGCCCCAAGTACGACAACCAACCAGACATCACCACCCTGCATAACGATAAGTTCTTACATCTGTGGGTTGAGTGGTGGCGTAAGAATTGGTTTTTGGGTATGGGCATCCCTGCATCTGGCAGATGGGCAGATGATATTAGGGTGTTGGGTGGTAATCCGTTTGACTCGCTTGTTTACGTTGACATGGATGGCGTGGTACGTACGGAACACTCCTTTGACGGCTGCCGCACATGTTTGACGGACGGATGCTCGAAACGGACTTGCTCCCGGCCCGTGTTCTATTTACCCAATCGATCCCACAGGATATGCTTGACCGGTGTTGGCACAGATTGTGGTTTTTGCAGTGGCTGTGACGAGTATGTCAAGTATGGTAGACATCTTGCCAAATCCTTGTCCTGCTTGGAACTTTGGACGGATCAGTTTTGGCGACATGGCTCGCGACTGGGATACACCCTTCATCTCCGACGCCTTGAAGAACGCATTTGTCGTGAGATTCGCTCTAGACATGGATGAGTTGACTTGTTCACACTGTCGTACTACGTACACAACACGCAAGACCCTGACGAACCACCTGGTGAGAAGCGACTGCGTGGGTTCACGGTGCTTCCAGTTATTTTGGGATGAATTTGTTTTGTGGCTTGGGGATTATGGCTAAATTGTTTTGGTTCTGGGAAGACGCATTAATCCGGGATCCCACATGCTGGGAGGAGCGCCCGTGAACCCAGATATGATTGTATTGATGGGTGTATTTGGCTTGTTGAATTCGTTGTTGTGTGTTTGTTTGTTTGGTGTTGTTTTATTTTTTTCTTTATTGTTTTTTTTTTTTTTTTTTTATAGTTCCGTATGCCAGTTTTTGGCGGTGAATTGAAATTGATAACCCTACTGTACTATATCATACAACATAGGATCCACCGCCAAGGCTCAAGCCAAAACCTATGACAACACACCACCGCTGGGATATCCCCTTTCCCTTCTCCTCCCTCGACTCGATTGGTGGTGGAGGGCCAAAACTGGACGGTCGAGCGAGCGACCGTTGTTTACCGCCTTGAAAATACCTCTTTTGTGTGTGGTAAAACTAACCCAAGGGATTATTTTGTTGTTGTTGTTGAAGGCTGGTATGGCAGATAGTCATGATGGGTAATTACCGGGTTCCGAGAGAATCCCGGATGGGGAGGTACAGTGCAGTACGGGGTGCGGGTTTCGGGTGGTATTATTATTATCTTACCATACGGTAGGTACAGTACTCAACTACTACCCGTGTATGGCCAAGTGCTTGTAAGTTTGGGGATTAGTAGAGGCTAGGCGTTAGGCAGCCCTGCGAGAAAAAAATTCAGGTGTGATAAGCTGAGGTTTCGGTCGAGTGAGAATTGATTCGTAGGTAGCTTAGGTAGTACATGCAACCTCCCTTATATCAATAAAATAAAATTTAAAGGAAGAAAGAAAGAAGGCACAAGAGAAAAAAAAAGAAGAAAAGAGAAAGCCCCACGCGGGGGTCGAACCCGCAACCTTGAGATGAACCTCCAATTGTTGTAAGAGTCTCACGCTCTACCGATTGAGCTAGCGAGGCATTTCATAGCATTTTTCTCCACCTTCTGAGTGAAATTATCTTTCTCTTTCTCCTTCCACAATCCTATTCCCAACACAGTCACCAACTCACCAACCGGCTCATCAGTCCACCATACCGATATCATACCTACGATGCATACACACATACCCTAGCCCTACACACATACTCGTGCCCACATCCAATACTCACCCGGTTAACGAGGCTTCTCACTTCACATACACACACCCACACCCCCTTAGGCAGCCATGTTATCACCAACGTAATCACCCCCACCACCCCAACAACCAGATACGGTAGGTCTACTCTACCGAGTGCTACTCCATGTGTCAAAACAACCCGTTCAGGAAATCATTTCTTTCTTTCTTTCTTCCCCTGTTCACGTCTGTCTCGACCTGTATCGGGCTTTCTCCCTCGGGTAACGTCTTAATCATCCGTCCTATCGTATTTCACCTCATCTCTTATTTTATCTCCCCCCGTCCGATCAGACGGGGGCTGTAAAAAAAAAAACAAATGAAAAAAGTGGAAGCGTCAAAAACGGAGGGGAAATAAACAAATAACAAATAAGAAAGAGGAAAAAGAAGATATATACACATGCCGAAATATCCACTCCCGCCCCCTTACAGTTTCCCAAAATGTGATGACGGTGGTGATGGTATATGGTACGATATGATGGATATGGTGTAGAGACGGCAACCCAGGCCAAAGTATGTATAGATAGCAAGAACACCGTGATGTTGGGGAAAGGAGAAAAAAAATGAAATGTACAAATGAAGCCGACCTTCCTCACTTTCCTCCCTCCTTCCCTCCCTATTACCATTTTTCCTCCCTCTTCTTCGACCTTTTCCTTCATGAATTCTTTGCATGCATGACGCTCAATCGAGTGACTCAAACGACAAACGCAACCCCCCCCCTCTATGAAAAATAGTGCCTTCGTGAACGCCTGTAAGGAAATGAGGAAATTACAATAGAGTGATAAAAAAAAGGGGGGTAGATTGGTGGGATGGGTGATATGACCGAATGGGGAGGAAACAGCTAGGTAGGAAGTGTAGCACCCCTCTCTCTTTCCCTCTCCTCGCCGGAGCGGGGTTCCCATCTCCAGCGGCTTGGTTATTAAACTCATCGAGGTAGGAGGAAAAGGAAATGAGGGAGAAAAGGGAGAATGGAAGGAAAACAGGTTGATGGATGGATATTTGGCCGCGTTGCGGTTTAGTGCATAACAAGAGGGAAAAAAATAATGCCCGTGAATACTTCAGGACAGAACGTTCCGCCAAACCTTTAACTCCGGAAAACTAAAGCATAAAAATGAAGGGAAAGGGAAGAACTCAACAAAAAGATCCCTAAGAGATAGATGAAGCAAGAAGGCAGGAAAAAGTGCCGTTACACCGGGGCCGAAAGTGAGACGAGACAGTGACTTCCAGAAGAAATGGCAGGAAAAAAATAGAAAAAGGCTCATGAAACAAACATAAAACGCCCAAAGAGATATATAAAAAAGGAGATAATCCCCCGCTTGAGAACAATCGAGATGCTGTCCGTTCGTAGAAGTTTCGTGAATGTCGTTTGAAAACTGAGTTATCCCTCCTGATTCTCATCCCCCCGTCCCGATCCCATGCTGGGAGGCCAATTCGCCACAAGTCCGCAGAGCAAGCGCAATCGCCAGGCTTAACCGGGGAAACATTCCGATCGATGAAAAAGCCAAATGAAATAAAATCGAAAATCATAAAAATCATGAAACTAAACTTTTCCAAACCAGGTTCGAGGCGTCTGTCGCTTGCTCCAAAAGTCCGCCATAGCCGCAGCGGTCGTGTTGATGATGTCAGCGCGCGTCAAGGTGCAGTTTCGCACGCAGTCAGCATAGTTGGAACTCTTTTTGAAAATCCTTCAACACACCAACCATCCTCCGCGTCCTATTCCCCGTTCTGACATGCGTGGCCACATATGACGAATTAAAGTGCTTTTTTTCTTCTTTTTTTTTTTTGAAAGAAAAAAAAAAAGACATGAAAACCCAGGGAAAATGACGAAACAAGCTAGGAAAGAAAAAGAAAAAAGCAACTATTCTCAAGGAAAACAAGAAATGGAAAAGGAAAGCTTATCCATGATTGTCTTTACTCTGAACCCTCTTCCGAAATAGCCATTGTGGTGCCAGACCCCATACCGCCATGATGATTGCTAGCGGTTGGTGGCATCTCATCTTTCATACAAGCGTTCTCCAAAACGTTTGTCCATTTTCCGCTAGTCCCACTGTGACTATGTTTTAGATGCTGCCTAAAGTGATCTGCCCTGTAGAACTTCTTGGACTGATTGCATTCTCCAAACTTGTGTTCTCCAGTCAAATGTTCAATTCGCTGATCCCATTGTGGCGGCATTGGAAATTCTTTCCCACAATAACCGCATATTTCACAAGTGGACGGGTGTTGAGGGGAGGGGTGGAATGCTGCCGGGTAATTGCTTGAGAGTGCCGCACACGACCACGAGTGCTTCCGTAGATGGAGTGAATTCTGGTGCCTTTCAGCTTCGTTTTTATTCTTGAACCGATTATTGCAATATTGACAGCCGTACTGCTTCTCCATTTCGTGCAATCTACACATTTGTCAGAATACGCCAAAACCCAAAGTTCAGAGATAGGACGCACTGCAAGTCCATCTGGGTGTCAAATTTTTTCGGCTTTTTAGGGCAGCATTCACACATGTATACACCTATTTTCGGGGCTGAATGGTGCTTTAAAGCGACACCCTCTCTCTCTCTGCCGTCAAGTGCCGAGGAGGCCTCTGGAATTTGTCTGTGTCTGCTGCTGCTAGGCCCTTTTGCACTCGCCGAGGGCGGCGGTTGCCGAAATGGTGGGTCACCAACAAGCTCCATCTCTAATGGTGGGGAAAATGACGAGGCTGGTGAGACCCCCCCGGCCGTAGTAAAGCTGCTTGCTGCAGAAAATTGGCCAAGGGACGTAGGCCATGTTGTCACAGATGAGTTGGAAGTAGACGCAAATGACCCTGATGCTGATCTGGGGATTGGCGAGTTATTAAAATGCTGATATCTTGGCGAGTTTCTTAAACCTTGATGTATCGGTGATGTTCTCCGACTGTGATCGTAAATATCACTGTTGATATAACCTTCCAAATGTAGGCCTTTTCTAGTAGGCTCCGAATTTCCGATTTGCCTATCCTCATTTGGGGGCGATGAAGCCCGCCTTTTCGAACCAGCTCTTTGATGGTGATGGTTAGTAGGATAAGAATTTGACTTTGGTGGTGTCCTTGCTCCAAGCGTAAGCCGCTTCATTTGAGAGACATGAGAAGGCGCATCGTCCATTTGCGAGTCAGTGTCTTCCTGATATAAATCGCAACTACTTGATTGACCATCATCATAGCCAGGAGAAAGTATAGAAGCACTCCTCGACCGACGCATCCGTGAATCTGCATTTGAATAACCCTCATTATCTGTCACAAGGGACGATACACTTGCATTGTCGCCAGAGTTGCGAATATCTGAAAATGAGGGGGGATGATGTTCCTGTGCCGTCCCCAACCCCGGCTTATCGCTGACCGAGGGGGTATGCTGCCACCTCTGAAACGGGGCATCGAGCGAGCCAGGCCCCGGAATTGGTATAGGGTTTGAAATTGAGCCACCCCGCGGCTGACTCTTTGGAATATCCCAACGTGTTGCCAGCGGTAGTGGCAAATCGTCCCCTACGGAGCCAACAGCCACTGGCCGAGAATCGCGCGGGGGTGTAATCCGCTGCCTCGGTAATGGCGAAGGAGCCGACCTCGCGCTATCGTTAAGTTTCTCAATAAGGCCCTCGTCAAATGCTCGAACAGATTTTTGCATGGCGGCACGCATATAATCTTCACCCTGAAATCTGCTATATTTAATACGCAGAGCGTCATTGCACAAGTCAACAATTCGTCCCAACTAGTCCAGAACAATAAAAATGATAGATAACCAGTTGGTGGCAAAATCTCGGGGTTTATGTGGAAAGGGATATCAAATGTTAATTTTTGTGACAGGGGTATGGGCCAAAGATGAAACCAATTTCAGCAACGCGGGTCTACTCAACTCCTTGTTCAACTGACCTAGAGGCTTCTGCCTCCCACGGAATTCATCCGGCCAAGATTGACTAGGCTCTCTTTTAATATTCAGATCTTCAAGGCTTCCAGGGGAAGCATGGCGTGGACCCCGAGATCTTCTCCCAAAACTTCCCCAGCCTCGCGGAGACGAAATCGGGTGACTTGAGGGTTGCCGGGCTCTTACATCACCAAACCAGCGATGCGGCACACTTTCGTCCCCACCATCACTGCCCCTCCAACTCGCCTGTCGTTCCTCGAGATGGTTCGAAGGCCCAGACGGGTGTAAAGAAAGTAATGGTGGTGGAGGAGGGGGCTGGTCATGAAAAGAGCTGGCGCGACTTGACGTTGGAGAAATGTTTCTAGGCGCAGGTATGGCGAGCGGCCTAGATCTATAACCTTCACTGCTCATATCCATGCTGTGGGTGTGGTGATCATGTACTCTGATGGAGGGGAGGTTTGTTGTTGCTGTTGCTGTTGCTGTTGTTGTTGTTATTCGGTGGAGTGTCATCACGAAAGACGACTGGCGAGCAAAATAAACTCAATCAGAAATCAAACGACGGGGCACTAGTTCTATATCCTATTGACGATTAGATTCATTGGACATAGTTCCAGGGTCAGGGCCTGCACGAATCCATCCAATTGAGTACCTGGAAGAATATGCTATCTCGGTAATATATATATTGGGGGAACAAGGATCTCTTGAGGGGTCTCGCAGGTCTAAGAAGTAGAGCGTCAAGTCCTGAAGAACCTGTGGGCGTGAGCTCGTCTGAAGGCGATTTCCGAACAATCAGCTATCCGTAACGGCTTCAGCTGAAAAGCAGGCGAGAAGCGGTGGGGTTAACTAACTAGGAAATAAAATACCCGAGCAAATGCTAAACTTGATATTTCATTTCAAGCCCTATTTTCCCTTGCTCTCTGTCGCGACTATACTCAAAGCACAGACCAGCCAAGTCAACTTTTTATCTTTTTTTTTTTTTTTTTTTTTTTTTTTTTTTTTTTTTTTTATCTGGTGGTGTTGTTCCCCTCACTGAGTGGTAGTGAAAGCACCGGTTTCGTCTGGTTTCTCGGTGGTTTCACACAAGCCTCAACTCTATCGCCCGCCTAGGGATCTCGGAGATCCTTCCTGCTGAATCGAATTCACTCCCAACCGGGCCTCGCAACATACAGACACAACGGAATTATTGACCAAGTAATTGACGGAGGTAGCGAACACTCTGTCCGATAGGAAGGAAAAGGGCGAGGCAACAGAGGGCAACCGAAAGGAGCGGGCACTGTTAATAATAGGAGAGTGTGTAGGGGATGGAGGAGTGCCGTGAACTGCTGTGTATAGGTGCAGGAACTAATTCGAAAGGTAGGTAAGGTAGATAAGGTCGGCGGGTCAAGAGCTGGAGTAAGCTTCTTTCCTTCTTCACTTATTTTCCTACGCTCCTTCTTCCTCTTCTCTCTTCCCTCTTTCTCTCAATCTCTTAAATTGTACCAAACCCCAAGCAGCACGCCCCAAGAACAGTGAGGAAACACTCTCAACGGTCGGCGAGATGATAGTTGGAAGGGTAAATGGAAGCCGCCTAGAAGAACGAGCCAAGCAGAGGCGGAGACGTGGGACAAAGTGACCTTATGTATGAAGTGTATGTAGCTCGTGCGGCCACTGGGTATTATAATGAATGATATTACTGATGATGATGATGATGGTGGTGGTGGTGATGATGATAGATGTG
>QFET01020274.1:0-15823 GCA_003316355.1 Tuber calosporum | reverse complement strand
GGGTGGGTGGGGTAAGATGCGCGAGATAGCAGATGGGGAAAATAGGGGGATAGGAAGATAGAAAGAGCAAGGCAGATGAATGGATGGAATAGAGAAAGAAAGGGGTTCATATATGTCGTAGTCTATGATTTCCTTTTCCTTTTCCTTTTTCCCTTTGTTTTTAATTCTTCCCTCTCTTTTCTGTCTTTCTTGGCGTTTGTTGTTGTTTTTCTCAGGATGAAAGTACAAGTATAACCATATCTGCGCGGTCATGATGAGGTTTCTTTTGTTGTTTTCCGTTTGTTATATTATGTTTCGCGTTTTTGTCTATTCAAAATGTCTTTTTTTTGCCCCCTTTTCTTGTTGATTCCTTTTCTCTCTTTGCTTTCTTTTGTTTATTTTTCATTGTCTTTCCCAGTCCATAGATATGAAATTGAGTCTTCATTCGTTCTCTTCCTTTTTTTTTCACGACGTGAAAAAACAAATCACGAGTGAGACAGCCCTCGCACCCCTAACCCTCAAATCCTTTGGCTCGCTTCCATCAATGATGATTACTAATTAGTCCGTTCTCTCCTCTTGCCCCACAATTGACAAGAGAACCAACACCAACTTGACCTCTATCATAACTCAAGTTGCGCGAACCCCTCCATTGTCCGCCTTGCATATTGTACCGTACGTTCAAGAGGGAGCAGTGATGTAGGTACCTGCATCCATCAACTCCTCCTTTTATTCGTGCGACATGATACGCACTACGTGTCCTGCTATATATGGACCTGCTGGCACTCCAGCGGGGTCTCTCATTTCAAAACTGAAAGTCTCCTGAGAAAATCAAACTAAATCTCTCTTTTTCATCGCCGCCATTGTTTTCCCTAAGTCCCCAACAGATAGTTCGAAAAATACTATGCTGACGTTCATAATAAATACTTCTCTAGGGATCCTTGCTGCTTGGGCCTTCTACAGGACGACTATCGTCCTGCTGTTTCCCGAGAACCATGCTGAGATTAGTATCCTGGGGCTCCTACGATTGCTAGTCAAAGGCTTGTTAGCCCGCCCAGGCCCTAGCGTGCTTCCGCTAGACCAATTGAGCTACACACTTATTGAAGATGCGCGTAAGAGCGGGCGGTTGCGGGGCCGATACTTTGTGCTGCACACCGAGAATGAGGTTTGGTCGGATGAGAAGGGGGTAAACTGTATTTTAGAGATACAGAATAATTGGAGGAAGATGAAGGGAGAGTGGTATGCTTTGATCAAAGAGCCATTCGTCAGGTTCCAAATCAGTGAGGATGGTGAATGCGTTGTCACCTTGACGGTCAGGCATCGAAGCGACTGGGATGCCATTCCTAGCACCTCCGATCTCATTCCCGAAGGCTTCCATATATCACAGGGGTGGCGGGAGAATAGTAGAGAAGAACTTAAAGAGAAAGGAAATAACTTATATGCCCAGGAATCATATTGGGGTGCATTCGATCTGTAACATTTCCCTACAGCCTCAAGACCCGGGTTTAGGTGCTGACGGGTTAGTTACAAGCAAGCCCTACACCAACCAGCAGATTCGGTGCCCTCTGACCTGATACAACGAAATAGTGCTCAGGCAGCGTTAAAACTCACCCTTCGTGACACAGCCATTCAAGACGCCACCGCGGCAATATCAGCCAATCCATCAGATCCCAAAAACTCTCTCAAGTTAGCTGAGTGTCACTACGCTGCACGGAATTATTTTGCGGCGGAAACAAACCTCCAGGAATTGATGACCCTCGATCCCCTGAATGTCAAAGGAAAGCTCCAGCTCGAAAAATGCCAGCAAAGGATCGCAGAGACCAAGGGGAAATATGATTGGGCAAAAATCAGGAAGGCGCTGAAGATGAGGCCCAACTCATATCTCGATGTCGCGGATTATGCCGGACCTGTTGAAATCAAAGTCGGTAAATTCGGCAAGGGGTTATATACGACAAAAGATGTCAAAGCAGGGGATCTATTACTCGTTAGTAAAGCTCTACAGTTCGTTTATCTCTCCGACGGCGATATCGACAACACCGAAAGGTTGAAGGATATGAAGCTAGATTGCATTCTCGAGGTCGCCGAAAGGTTACACAACGAGAAGGGTCTACAGAAAGGATTCTTTGAGCTCTGGGGGGGAAAAGAAAGCGTGGAACCCAGAACTATCGATGACACCTATGCTCTAGACACGTGAGTATCCCTTCAAACAGTAGCCGTGACTATCGTTCAGCTAATATTGGGAGCAGAGAAATGATTAGGGATATATATGACCTGAATTGCTTTACACCGTCATACCATGACATAAATACTTTCCTAGAAGAACCCCCGTACGGCGAAGGACTGTGGCTTCTTCCTTCATTCATGAACCATGCGTGCTGGACTAACACACGTCGTTCGTTCCTCGGGTATCCTCCTGTCCAGACCACGAAAACGCTAATGTACTCAGGCTAACGCAATCTAGCGACGTTATGATCATCCGGGCAGCAGCCGACATCTCTTCCGGCTCTGAACTCTTCACGCCTTATGTCTCGCTCCACACAGACCTGCTGTCCCGGCAAACCCATCTACAAGATCGCTACGGTTTCACCTGTACTTGTGTCTACTGCACGATCCAAACGGAAGAATCCCTTCAAGTCCGCAAGCATAGAGCCTCGATCTTAGAATCCTTTGCCACCCTCCTTCCTTCCCTTGATCCGCGATCACAACAAGAGGCTTTGAGGGAATGCATATCAGAGGTTGAGAAGACATACACTCTTCCCCCACGTGACTTCCCACAATTAGAACTCCTTGACGTTTATTGGACACTAGCCTTAACCTACCACCAACATCAGCCACGAGAGGGGATAGCGGTCAGTATGAATTTGTTATCTGCACTTGGATTCGAGTTCGACGATGACGGAAGCATGAGTAGAGCTGGGTACATCGATATTCATGCGATGCCCACAATGTCACAATTGTGTATCTCCTGGACGGCGTTGGGGGATATGGAGAGGGCTAGGAGGTGGGGAGAGAATGCGAAGGCTGTTTGCGAGATTATCATGGGCGAGGGGACTCGATTTGAGGAGATTTATAAAGGGTGGCTAGAAGCGGCACCAAAGGGCTAGTTGTGTCATAGAACAGTTGTAACTGGAAAATGCGATGAAAGTTTAATGAAGGATAATCATCCACCATAAATAGTGTGTCATAGCCATCAACATATCGGTATCAATTCAAATTCATGAGCAGTGTACTAGTACTTCACCTGAGAAGATCCTGTAAATTCATCCAGAAAAACACTTGTACCAGGTGTAGTAAAACCGACAAGAAGGTTCATCCTCAAGTCCATACAACCAGCTCCTCTCTTAAAATCTCTTAAAAACACGGAATAACCAGAAAGGGAGAAAAATTCAGCGAGAAAGTCCAGAAGAAAATTAGAACTCCAGGATTAGTACCGTAAAATCTCTTGCAATTCGCTATCTCCGCGATCTGCGGTCCCAAGTGAAATGGGTTAGTCTAGGCCTTGGCTAACAATTTTGAAGTCCGTGACCAGCAATGACGAATAAAGGCATGTTTTAAATTTTCGACAACGAGGCACTTGGAATACTGAGAAGCATACCCTAGTTCTGATACCCTTCCTTGAACCTTAAGACCAATACCTATTTACAACAACCAGACAGCAAGAGACCTTTTGATAACTTTTATTTCGGATATTTCTGTAGGGACGTGATGTTCTCTGATGACAATTTGTCCTACCGAATAAGAATGTCTTTGAAGATACAGTTCGATTCCATTATCTCACAACAAATTACAATTACCTTGTTTTTCGAAATTGGAGATAAACATCTTTTGTAGAGAGTCTGGTGCAAAACTAAATGGTAAACCTACCTGCTATTCTCGTCAGACAGGCCCTAAGCATGAGGGAGGGTTAGTGATACATTTCTAATTAGGTTATCTGGAACATAGGACGGAGAGGTGGTCACATTGCTCACATATCATACCTCTTGGCAGTCTGTAGTTAGGACTCTTCACACAACATCTAACTTCTCTCCTATACAATTCCTTTACCTCTTTACCCTTGTCCCACTAGTGGTGTTGTGCCATATGAGCCATAAGGTTCAGCTATCAATACAACATAGGTGATAGCCCAAAAACAAACGTGGATCCCCACCTGGAACAATTAGTTGTAATATGTTACAGGGTAAGGAATACAGTACTGCTAAATTGCCTAAGCTATTATCTTATTGAGTATAAAGAGAGGTTGTCAGGAAAGCTCAGTTGGGAAAAGTAATAGAAGAAGATAAAGTTCTTGAGTGGCTCATAAAGTTGTTATATTATTAAACTATAAGGATTTCTTAAGTCACAAAGTCATGTTGAACCGCAATCTTATATTGAGCTGGCAGGAACTCTGTTGGAGTGCACATGGTTGCAAGTGAGCGAGCAAACAGGGGTTGTGGCTATAAGCCACAACCTTGACATGAGTACAAAAGATTAGATTATCAAAATTATAGCAACTGACCATTGTAGTTGTTTTCCTAAAAATGCATCAATATAGTTGGTTTTAAGGTTGCTTTTATTTTACTATTTTATAAAAAATAGCTTAAAACTATTTTTCATAATCCTCCATTTTGAGTCTATTATTTCTTCTTACTAGTTTTGTTTTCACTGTCAACCACATATGGTACTCAAGGGTAAAATATAGTTTTGTAGCAAACCTTTAAAATCTGTATCAAAATGAAGGTCTGAGGTAACAATCATATACAATTTTAATATTCACGGATTTTTAATATAGTAGTAGGTAAGTGGGTGATTATTATTTCTCTTAATTTTATACTAATACAATATTTGAGAATTTTGAATGTTGACAATTACTGATAATCTCACCTTCTTACTCCTACTAGTGTTAAAACAGTACCATGTTATTATCATAAGTTTATCCATCTTAACAAGTGATAAGAATTTCCCCTTGAGCTTTTTAACATTTAAATATTCAGGCTACCTATTTTACTACAATCCACTCTCATCACAGTTCCACATATCTTACAGCATATAGGATCTAAGCTCTCCATATATTTTCTCTCTTGATTCCTCTATAACTCTTATACCTGTACTTTCTAACTTCCTCTTCCTTTTCCATCTTCCAGCACTAGATTATACTTTGAAATTCTGTAGCCATCCACTAGAAACCATAGAATTTGTGTAATCTTCCTCATAACTTTTTACTGTTAGTTTGAATTGAATAATCTTAACTCAGGCTAGAAGGACACATCTGTTATAGCCACTTTTACAAATTTATCTGTATTAGTGCATTTTGTAATAAGAAATTCAATAAATTGGAAATAATACCTCCCTCTTTTTTTTTTTTTATTTCTCCCTTCACTCCTAATTTAATTTACAATATCAGTTACTATATTATGACTATACATTTTTAATATTAATATATATTATAAGAGATTTACTTTATACCTACTCCCAAAGAAGATCGGAAATGGAGAGAGTGATGCATACTATTTTGCTTCTTATCCTCAATCCTCTCTTTCCATCCTTTCAAATCCTCTGAAAGGCTTGAAAGTGTTACAGTACTTCCGTCTTTCCTCCGCGGACACACTCGGGCAATTGGGCAAACTTGGCCGAAGTCATTCCTGGTTTATGGGACCTCACAACACATAGTTCGTACTTTTGAGATTGGTTCAATCCTTTGCATACTTTTGGTGCCATTACTGTCAATCAAGACGTTTGCAGAAACAAAGGGATGTAGACTTTTCAATGAAAAAAAGTAACAAAGTGTGAGGTTTTTGTGAGATCCGAGATTGGCCTCCAGTTGTTTGCATGAACAAAAACCTCATCCAGATTATTCCATTACCCCCCCTTTCCCTCCCCTCTTGGCTCACTGGACCTGGCTCTTTTCAACTTTGCTGTTTTCTTACTACCATTTACAGTTTTCCCTAATTTTTCACTATAATGGAATCCCGCTATAATGAAATGACAAAACCTGAACTCTTGGAGTTCATGATAGCCAGGCGCGACTGTATCCTGTACCGTACATGGCTGCTTACAGTAGGTCTTGCAAACTGTGCGGTGCGGCGGGCATGATTAAGTCAACCCCAATGCCATACCAGGGGGTGTTCAAGTCCACCCTTGGCTATGCGAGGATTTGCGATGTGTACTGAGGGGACTATAGTACTCACATATTTCGCAATTTAACAAGCGGTTTGCCATAGGATGGAATATACCGTATTTGCTTAGAAGACAGAGCTTCTCTCAGGTCACCTCCATACAGTGACTTGAAATAACCGGAGAGGCATGATACTGTATCCATCAACAGAACTAAATATTCCCACCCCAATACTCAAGTTTCCTGATATGACACAACACCAGAGACAGGCGACAAAAACTGTCTGTGGTAGATTTGAGTGACAATCTATGAACCAGCCTCTGCCCAATGCCAAATATATCGGCGGGGCCCAAAACAACGCAGCTCAGAGGCACAATGGCCACCGTTCCAACACATGAACCTCGATAAAAGTAATTCGCGATCACCCATTTACCTTAGCGTCAAAGATGAAAATGTTAAGAAAGTTAGATAAGTCATTGGTTTGTATACCAACCTTCTACCCCAACAACAGATCCCTTCCCTCCCAGCATACTCTTAGCCAAACCCCGGAAAAAAAATCAGACACCAATAACTCCCAACGATATGTGATGGTGAATTACTTCTATCGAGGCTCATGTGTTGCAACGCTTACCCTTGTACCTCTAGCCTACGTTATTTTGAGCCACGCCGATACCTCCCTCTCACAGTAATTGATGATTGTGTTCTCCATAGCACACCGTATATTACAGCTTTCCAACGTGCCCGGTATCCAATTACCACGACCCGCCCCGGGAAATGACAAAAATTGAAGCCCTCTCTCAAAAGCCATGCTTTCCGTGCTGAGGAATCTTATAATTGTATTTTTAATATGGAAAATTGGAGTTGGAGAGGGGGTTTTGTAATAACAACAGATACGTGTGCCGGATACCGTACAAAGTGTGCCGAGCACGAAGTCCTCGGGCAGTGTATCGTACCGAACTCTCGCGGCAGAGCCGCAGCCGCAGCCGGACGCCGAAGATGGAATCCCCCATCTAGTGTCCGGCTTCAATTCGACCGGGCGAGTACAGTAGCGCATGCAGTGCTTGCGATCCCCAAAGGGGAAAAATCTAGAGATACTGTGGGAGAATCTTCTTGTCAAAGACCGAGAGGGGCGTTGTTCCTTAGTGATTGCTACGATGCAGAGGGGTCTATAAACGAAAGCTGTCTGCACAGCCGGTCGTGGCGCGCAGGACCGAACCCATACCGTAGACCATATTGTGGATATCCCAATATGATACCCGCCAGTACCGGCATTTTGAATATTGCGTGGTGTCGGTGATTGACTTTTGTAAAAAAAAAATTCTGCAGAGAGGGAAATCCCCCCCCTCCCCAAATCAATAACACCATCTATGCCAAAATACCCAAGACTCTTCTTACTGTTCTCAGCTTGGCGGTGAATTGAATTTGATTATCCCCATGAAATGTCCCCTCAAACCCCGGTACGAGCACAGCACTACACCGTACCATGGAAAGCATGGGGGTGCCCCTGTGATACCATCCATAGCAAAAGCATACGAGTACCACCCATCACACCACCCAGGAGGTTTCGTAGCGCAACGAACAAAACACCTAATTTACTCGTAATCCACTATCTCCGTCCAGCCTCTAATCTCCGTATTCAGAGCCAAATTCCCCTGAGAAGGAATAGTGTTCGCCTGAAACGGTATACCCTGGGCCATGTTGGATCCTTTTGACTGGCAGTCCTCCCATCCCTAAAACAAGGTAGATAACTCGAATGATGACAATAACAATAATCTGAGTCCTGTGAATATTTTCCTAAACTTTTCCTACAATCTTTGATGACGAACTGAGTTATCCGAAGACCTCAGGTGCGTTACTGGATTTCCCCAGCGTACCGGTAGCCGACCACCAAAAGTTCACCGCCTTTTTAGCGAGAGCAAACAAACACACAAGGAGCCCTTTCTGACCGTAAAAAAATAGCACTCAATCAACTCAGTCTTACCTTTCCTTTTTCGGCTCACGGCTTGGGGTGTTCCGCCGCCGCTCCGCGAGGGGCCGAAGGTGGGGTGGTTCCCTGAGAGATTTTGCTTTTTCGGTGATATGTTTCTCGAGCACCAGACACCCGAATGCTTTTGTTGCCAAGGGAATAGCAATTGAAACAGTTAGGGTACAAGTGCCGTACTCCATCCCCACTCCCCCCCGCTAATATATTCAAAACCTCCACGCCATACCCACTCTTCAAGTTCTGCTAGCGAATACAGTGGCTGGTGAGTACAGTACGAGTATATGCCTTTCCCTCCCACCTTACATACAAACTCGAGCACACACTGTAACCTCAGCACTTGCCAGACGCACACGGTATCGTAACAAGGCCAGCGTGAATTCTGCGAGAATGCGGAAACCCCATTCATTATCCTGAGAAGAGAAATACCGGTAAGCCTTTGACCAACGAATACGGTAGTCCCATCTGATTTTATTTTATTTTTTCATGGCAAGGTGTCAGGCCCCTTCCGGACAAAGCTCCTGCAAACACACAGGCCCACGCCTCACGCACACACCGTATACATCAATCAGGCAGCAAACAAGAAAAAAAAAAGGAACCCGCACACGCACCCAACCCTGAGATTCTTTGATTTTGATCCTCTCGCCACAGTCGCGGCTAATTCTCTTCGCATGGGCACAGACTTGCTATGAATTGTGAACAAAGGGATCCCCAATACCGTGCGTAGTTAAATAACAAGGGCAGACATGATGCACTGGGTTGAAATCACCGGGATATAGACAGCGGGGAGTCCTATCTTGATGCACATTGAACACAGCCCACCCACGAGAGAAAAGGGGAAAAAAGAAAAAAGAAAAAAGAAAAAAAAATCAAATAGCGGTTACCGCAGCAGTGAAAAGCAGCACAGGCTGCACAAGCTTCCCAATGCCCAGGATAGTCCATATTCGAGTGATGTCCCATGAAGGCATTCGATGTGAGTGATGTCTCATGACTGATAAATAAAAATAGAATTTTATTTCTGTATTTGGGGACAATTAGCTGACGGCTGCTCGTTCTGCAACTTCATCAGTGCCAATTGTTACCCTTTCCTCTCTCTCCCGTGGTCCTTTCCTTTTGTGGGCTGTGATGACGGATAGTTATGGTAAAGTTTCTGCGCGGTGGATCGGTGGGGCTGTACCAGTGCTCTACGGCACTGTGAAATGCTTGGCAAGCGTTCTAAAAACGAGCTTCGGTGTTCAGCAGTTCTTGGGTTAGGGACATGGTTTCGCTGGTTCTGGGGTGAGACAGTGTGATTTGTTTCTTTCGTTTTTTTCCCGCCCTCTCTCTACTCTCTCTCACCCAGACCCATCTGGCTCATTGAAAAGTGTCAGATATCGAGCTTGAGTTCTCTGGTGAGATGGCTTGATCCGGGAATGGTACCCCTACTTTCACAGTACTTGCATGGTGATGCTGTCGGTGCTCTACCGTGTTGTACCGGGAAGGTCATGATGACAAGTAAGCGACAAGGGGAAATAGATCGCAAGGACATCTTCCTACAGCCCTAAGACCTATTCATGGCTTAATATAGGCCTTAGGCCATCCAGTAGGGTAACTTTCGCGTTCACGCGGGTCTGCACACAGACCTGCCAGGTGCGCATCATAATATCATACATGCCGTATCATACAGAAGATATGATATTCTTTCACACCCACAGATGCACAGGAGGGGAGAAAAAATGGCTTGATTGAAGCGGGGATGAAGGGGCTACCCTACCTGTGCTATAGAATAATGGTGGGAGGGATTCGAATACTGTGCTGTATGTCCATCTATCTCCCCACCATCGTCCTACTGGCATTTTTAATTCAATTTTTCTTTCTTGCTATAATATTATCGTGGTGGGTAACCGTTGAAAACTTTGCTGTTCTCGTAGACCCGTTTTGACTGCTGCAACTTGTACCTGCTTGTATTGCTCCAGTTCAGAGAGGGTCCACGTGGCAGAGGGTTTATGTTGAAAAAAAAAAAAAAAGAAAGGAAAAATACCAAGAGTTTGGTTTCTTTTGGGGCTAGTGTTCTGTTCTGAGCACTTCCTTCTGTCTTTCCCACACAGCTTCTGCCTCTCTCCAGTCAAGCTCTCTCTCTCTCTCTCTTCTCTCTCGCACCTCTCTCCCAACTTACCTTCTCTCGTTTCCTTCCCTACTCCCTCCCCCCCATCCACCTCGCTCCACATCATTCTTCTGTTTTCTCATATCATTATTACCATATCCTTTTTTTTTTTTTTTCTCTTCCCCCCTCTATTATTACTATATTATTATTATTTCATTCCACCTACTTTTTACCCTCCAAGTCAATTTTCGCCGCTTGGCCTCGTGTTCCATACTCTTGTATCGCCCTGAGTAGTCAGCAGAACGGGCTCCGCCCCGCCACCCGCTTAAAACTATCTCTCAGTCTTTCTTGCTTGCACAACACATCACGGCACCCAACCTACCCTTTCCCACTGTATTCCCTACCCACCCTTCCCTATCCCTCCCTCCTCCACTCTTCCCTCCCGTTCCTTCCTTCCTCCTTCCTCCATCCTGAGCACAAGCAGCACACATACGGTACACATTACATTACATACACGAGAGACATTATACACCATACCCAGGCACACCTTTTGGAACTAGAGTACTTATCCATCCATCCATACATACATACATCTGTCTATTCCTCACATCCGCCCTTAACTCTTTCAACCACCACCCGAAATTTCCGATCATCCATTCACCACACTTTCTTCTCCACGCCAACCCATCCACAACCAACCGACAACCGCGCTACACCTTTCCTTTCCTAAAACCTTTTACCAACCAAATCTAATCTTCTATCAACCACCGACACTACAACCAATACAAACCCTACAATGGGTCTCCGACTCCGTCAGAAGAGTCCTTCTCCACCCCGATCACCACAACAGCAGGAGCAGCACCGACAGCAACAACCATCTCCTCCACCCACACCACAACCCCGGAAGTCACTGAGAAAGGCACGGAAAAATACTCAGCGGTCGAGATCACGGTCGCCTTCTGGACTTAATTCAGCGATTGTGCTGCCTAGTAACATAATTCCTCATGGTGTATTATTTCAGGATGATGAACCCGAAGATGAGGGCTACTCGAGCCCCCCTTCAACGCCTACTGATCCTCCTCCACACATGCAGGTAGATGGATGGCGGACGATATCTGAAAGGGGCTTAGCAATGGAACTCATGTTTGGTAACATGGACGCGGATTTGATCGACGAAATAATTGGTGTATCATCAAGCGATGAAATGGACATTGACGAGCCCGCAACACCATCAAACACAAGGACAAATACCCGGATACCACATACACATCTAAATTCGAGTCCAAGCTCAGGGACATCGTCGAGTAGTATGAACTCTCGCGATCGAAGGTATTCCGGGGGCGGTTTTGGTGGAAGAGTGGTGGATGAGAATTATGATTAGTTCTTAAGTCGAAACATTACACTATTCTAGCGTGGATCTAGTTTATTACCCTTCTTGCGGGTTTGCTCTTTGATCGGTCTCGATATCATCATCATCATCATCATCATCATCATCATCATCATCATCCTGCGGACAAACATCGTGCGGTGCATCATTTTAGGGCGATAGCGATTCTCATGCGATCAAGCGGTTTTTTTCCCTCTTTCTTCTTTACAACTACCTTACTGCCGCTTTATTTGCTTTTGCCGGGTACCTAAGTGGGGGGGGCATCTCGGTGAAGGTGGAGCTCCCCTTAAGCATTTTTGTTCTTCTCTTCCCAAAAGATACACAAACCTTTAGGGGATTCTGTTAATTGAGAACGAGAGAGAAATTAACGAGGAAAAAGAGAGAATCAAGCAAATAGAAAAGGCCGAAGGAAAAAAAGGGTCCTACCGAAACACAGCTTTACCTTGACCAAAACGTAAGGTAACCCTTTTTTCCTCCATCCTTTTCTGGATCCTCCTCCTCGATACAGAAATCATAGCAAAGCAATTCTTGTACTTTTTTTCTTTTCTTTCTTTTTTCAAAGTATATAGCTTACCTGTCTTTTTTACTTTTTTCTTGCGCTTGTTCTTTTCTCTTCTTCTTGTTGTTCACGTATGTAACATCGCACCCTCAGTTCACTTGGGTTTATCATGTTCGGTTCGAGTCGGTCGGGTTGGGTCATAGCGAATCTTGTCATTATCTATTCTGCCTTCTCCTTCCTCTCCTGCTTCCCTTTTTTCATTTCCTTTCCATCTCTCTCTGTCGATCGGTTTGCTCTCAAAAAAAGCTTTCTCATCTTCTTCACTGGGAGTACTTGGGTTGGTGAGGCGTTCTTGTCTTCTTTTCCTTCTTTTTGTTACTCCTCTCCTACCTGCCTACTTGGCTACTTGTTTTATAACCGCTCCTCATTTTCTTCTTGATTGCTTGCTTTCATATGTGGGTGTTTACTTTTCTCCTTTTGTTTCCGGAGAGGACAAACGCAGAAACGAATCTCTATTATATTTCTCTGGCTGTTATCATTCTGGCCTCGGTCGGCAGAGGAGGGGGTTAATAGATGGATGTGTGTATGTACTTTACTGGCTTTATCTGCCCTTTGAGAGAAACCTTATTCCACTGTTTTTTCTAGTATTGTGAAGGTGAGTGTAAACGAAAATACGGCTGTAGCCACTGGGCGCGAAATACGGCACTGTAGCTTCTCTTACCTGGTTATCTCACTGACGCGCTCGCCCGAACGCTCCACTCTACTCTAAGTTACTCTATCTAGCTTGGTGATGTGACGAATAGGTGCGAGGGGAGGGAGGGGTAGAAAGGTGGTAGACCTTTACTGTAGATTGGTTGCCAGACTGGGATTGGGGTTATCAACTTTATTCCTAACTTGGAGGATTGGGGAAGGTTTCATGCCGTGCGTGCGAGTACGAGTACTCTGTGGCGGTGGACACCGTCGGAAAACCAGCAATCAAACCGAGACGCACCGCCACAAAGCACCCATCACTTTCGGACCCACACCCCCGCGCAGCAGGTGTGTGTGCGTGCGCGTCTGTGTGTGGAAGGTGCAATTTCCAATCAATGTGCCTCGATGGTGGGGGATGAAAGATGAGATTAGTAAGTAGTCACGAGGTATCACTCGCACCAAGTGGTCCAAGTCTTGTATCGTACCGTAGAGCGCCCTACCAGGACGATGATACCAGGGTATCACGGTACCGTATGCGACCACTTCCAGTATGAGTGACCGATCAATGTCATGCCACGCACTGCACTGGAAAGTCCTCGTCACATCTTTTTTTTTTTTTTTTTTCTCTTTCAAGTTTGACTCATTGAATTTTTTTGGAATAATAATTATTTATCATGACCGCGTTTTTGAATACTGTGGGTGTCATTTTTTTTTTTATTATTATTTTATTTAGAAGGGGGAGGGGAATGTATGGAGTGATTCATTCGGAAGTGCCCGCGTGGGAAAAGGAGCATGGTGCTCGAGTTGAGAGTTGAGAGTTGCATGATGATGCATGGTCTGTGGCGGTGCGTTTTTTTCTTTTTCCTTCTCCCTTCTTCTCCGGTTTGTTCTTTTCTATTCTGTTCTGTCCTGTTCTTGAGTTCATCAATCCACGAGGATTAAATTCTCATTTAGGCTGTACTGTACCGGTACGCCAGAAGTTTCGCGGCAGGCATTCTCCTACCTATTTTGTGTTTGTGGTGGTTTGAGAGCTGTCTGATTGGTCGGTGGTATGATAGCCATGATGACGATGATGATGCTGAGTCACTTCGGGCATTGAAAGTCAAATTCGCAACTTTTTTGGAAAATGGATGAAATGTGATGAACGATTCTTGTCATGAGATGGGGATTTTAGTAATGATGTTTTTTACTGTACTACAAGTAGTACTAGCACCAGTTCGAGTACAGTACTAGTACAAGTACTCGTAGCGTGCCGGTCGCTAATTTTACTTGTACTGTACTGTACTGTACTGTTTCGGACGGCTGGATGGGTGCTACTATAGTACTCGTATTGTATTGTACTGGCGAGATATTCATGATCGTAGTAATATTATGGTGTGTATCGTACTAGTACTGTACTAGTACTGTATGTTGATATTATTATTGTACTGTACGATAAAACACGTCAACACCTACCCCGGATCTCCATAATCCGATAAACCCCCCCCTCGCCGTCAAGTACCGTATTATAATATATATATATATATATAAAAGTTCCCAGATTTCTCAATTGTCCCTCATTCTCCATTGTTTTTTTTTTTTTTTCGATACCGGATGAGGGGACCGCGTAGAGTATCATACCTATGTTAATGACTTGAAATTATTCGTCCCGGGGAAAGGAAGATATTGTACGGTACTATACCGGTGGATCACATTTTTTCTTCTTTCACCGATCGCTTACTGTATACTTTTACCTAGTACCTAGTACCGTACTAGTACAGTAGTGAGTGAGTGAGTGAGTGAGTGAGTGAGTGATAGCTGGGAATTAAGCTATCGTGATCTATCCTATCGTACTTGTACAGTACTGTACTTTTACAGTAATGAATTATGAATGTGTGAACAAACGTGGTTAGTATCTGCTGTATCTGGTATGGTACTCGTAAGCTTATGTTTGACTCTTCTCTCCTCTACTCTGCAGTGATGTATCGTGCTAGTACAGTACTGTACATGATATCACACCGCACAATATATCCTACCAGGCACCTCCCATCACGCTGCACTGCGCCACATGCGTGCCCGCCCCTCCCCGAAGGGAGTAAGGCCAAAAGGTGCCCTTCCTGGTACTCGTACTCGATCGTGCATGCTCTTCTGTACTCGTTCCCGGCATGAAGAACCTGAACACAGGGATCAAAGTTTTGTATGGCGAATTGTCTGTGCGGGTCTGAGCGCCCATACTAAATTCAGACTCAAATGTTCAGGTTCTACATGCCGGTAACATGTACTGTACTCTATGAGTATGTTAGTGTGCCCGTGCTCGTGCGAGGGAGGCTTGATTGCGGTGACAGTTGTCGCAACCGACGTGCAGTGTAACGCAGTGCATGTAAGGCTGCGGGAGTCATCTCTGGGGGAAAACCTTGGTAAATTGTGGAGCTTGAGCGTGGACAGTACGAGTAGAGGAGGTTTTGGAAGTGGTGGTGGGGGGTCCCATGTGCACTTTTGGAAGGCTTGGTTGGTGGTTTGTACCAGTGTAGTACCCGTCCTGTGAATATAATGGGAGGTTAGGATGTGTCGGTAGGTATGAAGGCGGGAGGGGGGTTTATTCCTGTTTTTTTTTAAGAGGAAGGAGAAGGTGGTGAGGGTGGTGGTGGTGGATATCTTTATCAGAATAAGTTAGGGATACTACCGTGTTTTGTTTTTTTTGTTAAATCCGTGGTTTTATTCGTACTAAGTACAGGAAAATCCTGGCATTCACCCTGAGGTATGGCCTAAAAACCCCCATAACATAAGAAACTTCGCCTCCCCCATAAAATAACAAATAACAATAGAAAACACTATCATAAACATCAAGTCATTAGCCCCAGGGCAAAAATCAAAATCAGGACCTCAGGTCCGAGTCTCTCGTAAACGGAAAAATTCCCAACCTAACTGGAAAGTTCAACCTATTCTGCGTCACAAGGGAAACAGAACCCTTCATCAAGGCTTTCCCTTTATCCCCTCTTTCCCATAGGGCTGAGCCTGGGCTTATGTCAAACATTCCCTGATCTACCCCCTCCTTTGGCCGAGCCAGGCCAGGGCAAACAGTAATTACATGTTCGAAGGTCTGAACTGACTGTAGACATAGGTCACAAGTCGGATCC
>QFET01020251.1:0-24693 GCA_003316355.1 Tuber calosporum | reverse complement strand
TGGGTTGCCACGCTCGGAGGTGCGGGATTGTGGCCTAGAGGCCCTACCAGTGTTGTGAGTCATCCCTGTTGGGGGTTGGTTCAGGGGAAGTGTCGGGTTGCTTATAGGTGAAGCCTAAGCGAAAAGCGAAATTTGGTGTGTAGAGATGGTTGCTACACAAATCCTGGTGGTTTTGTGCTGCCGAATGCGGTAATATTTTCAAGCGAGAGGAAAGAACAGGGCGCGGAGCGTGCACACTCCCCAGCTCTTGCTTAGACTGAATTATAGCCCTTTTGTCTCTGCATTGACTCTCCTCTCCATAACTCCCTGCATATCCAGCAACCCGTCCTCAACGACACGGTCGTTGAAAGACAGCAAGAAAATCTCGTCCATCTGTCAGTCTAAAGCCACGCAGCAAAAAAAAAAAAAATCCACTGATAACGTACCGCGAAAACCAAAATTCCTAGAATCAATCCTAACCAAGAATTGATATCTCCGATTGGAAAATAACGGTCTGGCTCCGAACCCTTTTCCAAACCCATTCGCGATTTATCCTCCAAATTTCCCAACTCGTCCTTTGTCGTGGCGCTCAAAAAGAGCGGAAGGACTGGAAGACAGTGAGAAAGTCAGTTAGTTTTCATCATGGCAAACATTACCGTCTCCAACTTTATGACCCGAATAGGCAAATCCCGCGTTCCGGAAGCTCCCTCATTGGTCAAGTACATCTATTCGGTTTACATGGTAAGTAAGTTGCTCACCCAAAACAATGCATTTGAAGACTTGCTTGGTGGCGGATAGCTTGAAAGATGCGAACGGTTGAGCGGGGCCGGGGATGCGTAGATTGTGAGCAGGCCTCGGATGGAATATACCAGCTTGGCGAGCGAGCGCCGAACGGGTGATTCGATAAGCTACGTAACATCCTGATAAGTGTTTGTTCGAGTGAGGTGCAGAGGATTTGAAGTGAATGCTCCCCCTCTCATCCCCCCCCACCAGCAACAGAACCTCGCCTTTATAAGCCAGCCAAAACTCAGTTACCCGACCGTTCTATACATCACGTGCAGGTATTCTGTCTATCTCATACCCCCTCCAAGTACCCACTGACCTTGAAAAAAGCCTTTTGCCAACCCTCTCTATCATTACCCGGCAAATCAAATTGTCTTGGGAGTTTTAATACGGCAGTACCCCCAAATAATATCCCAGAACAGCCATTTAAAAGGCATTACCTGTTCTCTCGGTGGTTGGCAGTTGGCACAGTCCCGAGATACAAAGGAGGGGTACGAGAATTTTTCCGAATGCGGCTGTACACTGCAGACAGACAGACAGACAGGCGTATATACGGTATCATACGGTAAGTTTAATCGACTACTATTACATATACGTGTGTGTGAGTGGTTCCCCCCTCCATCCATCCATCCATCCATCCATCCACCCGTGCGTTCATATCATATCATACGAGTATCATTAGTATCTTAAGTTTAGAATAAAGGGAGTAAAGTGACAAAGGTAATGTCCTCACAATTGGAAAAATTAGATTGGATATTTATATCTATCGCGCTTGTCTACTATATCTATTCCATACATCTAAAGTGTTTTGAATAAATATTAAATATACGAGGTGGGCACCTACCTTGCCATAACTAGAACAGGTTATATTTCAGGTTTGTTTTGTTTCCTTGGATACCTACTCTTCCTCCCTTCCGTGTGCTTGGTGAAAGTGAGGAGCGCTGTTGTTATGATGTCATAACAAGTAATATCACAAAATGAACATATTCATAAATTATCACTCGTAGAGAATTCGCTGTATCTTTTTTTTTTTTTTTTTTTCTGTTAGAAGTAAAGATCGAGAGTTTGAATTGATATACTTTCACAAACTATCAAACCTGCTGAGTACTACTTAAGCGGGGAAGGGGGGGTATCGGCGGAGAATTGCACTACTTATACAATCCAGTCCTAAACAGCTTGGTCATACTGATCCTCCTCGGAATCAACATCATCGGTGTCAACGTCAGTATCCTCATCGTTATAGCACTTAACCCTCTTCCCCTTCGACAACCCTACGAGCACCTTAATTCTCTCTTCTTCAGTATCCCAGTCGCTCGAGGCGTCGTCCTCTTCCTCCAGCTGTGCCAGCTTGAGAGAAATCTCCGAGATTCCGGCGTTAGTAGCATCCAACTGGGCTTCGGTCTCCTCCAAACTTTTGTGCAACGGTTCGAGGAAGTCGTTGAGGTGCTTGGTGAGAACGAGTTGGTAATCGGGAGCGAAGGCCTTACGGGCGAACATGGCTTTGTGCGTCTTACTCTTGGTCTCTATGCGCTTCTTCAGCGCGTCGCGGACGTTGGTTAGACGGCGGAAGTTGGTTTGGAGTGCGTTGAGTCTGCCGTAGATAGCCTCCAAAGAAGTCGTGGGCGGGTTGGTATCCGGGGAGGTCGGCGCTTCGCTGATCTCGCTGGCGGGGGAGCGAGGGGAGGTGAGGATATTTAGATTGGTAGTCATAATTTCTGTGGTTTGTTTGTTTGGTTGAGCGGAGGGAGCGGGTTTTTGTGGTGATTGTGAGGACGGTGGTGTCGAGTTCATGGTGTGTGTGCGCTTGGTGGGCCTTATATAAGGTTGAGAACGCTGAGAATGAGGGTTTATGTGGGATGTGCGCGCGAAACTAGCGTTTGACATGTCACAAAGGAGATAGAGGGTTCGATAGCTATCTAGGGTGAGTATGGGGTGGCATCCTTGAGTGACCCGAAGCCCCCATTTCTCTAATAATCAACCAAGCCTTCCAATGGGTTAACCCGTGTCGAAAAAAGGGCCAACCCGACCCAACCCAGCCCAACAAAGGATAGCCCGGGCTAACCCAACGAACCCATTAGGTCCGTAAACGGAGGAAAGGCTTCAAATATATAAATAAAGTTATGTATGTATTAGAGTAAAATTATTAGAATACAGAATGCAAGTAGGAAAGGGTTCGTAATGGATGCAAGAGGGGAAGGGATGTTGTTGATTGATCAGCTCAATCTCGCTCTCTTTCTTATTTTCCGTATTTCAGCTATGGCCACTAACCTCAGGCCTATCGACTTCTCAATTGACTGTTGTGCATGCTTTGAGCGTTTTGTTTTTTTCAGAACTCTCTTCCTGGATCGAATGGATGCGTGTCAGGTGACACCATGGATTTCTTGTACCCTGAGACTTTGGGTACTTCTGGGGAAATCGTATACATTGCCAGTACCTGTCATGTGTGAAGGAACATATTAGGTTTTGATGCTTGAACAGTAGATATATTTTGTTTGGAGCAGACTTACTCGATATTGTCAACCCTGAGTAACTTTCCATTGGCAGACTCCGGAGGTCCCCAAACCAAAGGTGAAGCAGGAGGCTTTTTTACTTTTTTTCACGTATTGATGATACGCGTTTTTTAAACCTTCTGAGCGAGTGATAATCCGAGACTGCTAATCACTTTTCATCCTAGCTGTTAACCACACTATCTCAATTCGAACATGCTTCCGCTCTCACCTTTCCATACAGAGCTGATTCTGTTCCGTAATTCCATGTGCTTAGACTATCGTTTCCCTGGTGATTGCAACTCAAAGGTTTCAAAAACTCACGACCATCAAGTATCGTAAAAAGGTTCGTCGGGTTTGCTGAGTAACCCGGGCTTGGCACTTCCGGAGCCAACCCAGCCCAACGAAGAACCCGGGCTAACCCAACAAAGTCCCGACCCATTGGAAGGCTTGTAATCAACTGCCGCTCCCCTAAAGATAACCTGATGAGACAACTCATTTATCCCTTGAACAATTCTTGACGTTGGCATCTATTACAATCAGTGATCCCAAGAGGCCGGGGCATGTATCTCAAGCTGTAGAGCAAGAGTGTCCGTCTTTTAGGAAAGGCCGCCGTCTCAGAGGGTGACGGCAGGTCCCTGTGGCCCTCTATCCATCAGTAACTCCCGAACCTTACCTGCAGCCCCCGCCCGTTCGTCCGTCCGACGACGAAATTTCAGGTACTGCTGTCCGTCTCTTCAGGACATGGAGGCGGACAGATCGGATGGTTGGGTTCACTGATGGCAATTACGGTGGCATTCAAAAAGTTTCTTCTTGCACCTACAGGCCGAGTTCAAAAGTGTGAGAATGAGCGTATCAATAGGCTATCGCCTTGAGGCGATTTCGGCCGCTGGGAAGGGATGATAGGACATCGAAGCTTAAAATGAATGGATGGATTTAAGGAGAGGTGTTTTTGTTTTTTTGTGTATCGTGCCGTACGTATATACAGAGAGACTGAAAGAACGGGACGTAAATTTCAAGTTTCAAACCGCAGCCCACTCGGCATTGGCATTGTATCACCTTCACCTTCCAATCCCATTTGCCGGAAGAGATGATGCAAAGAAAGTTGTGATGGCTCAGCAGCAGCAGCGCTTGCCATATTTCATAGTATTTTCGGCTGTGGGAGTGATATGAAGGGGTTGACTGCTTCCGGGTTGACCGACTTGATGTTGTGATAGGTTTGTGGGGACTAATACTGCCGGATACTCGTTCCTATCCAGGTGTAAGGGCACTGAAAGTCGTTATATTTCATAAAGGTACTATCCAAAAGGCTTGGTGATAGTCTTAAATCATTGTAGGCATATAATCATCGAGGCTTTTGCATAGTCACTTTATACAGTCCAGCTCGTAGTTTAGTTCTTTCAAAGGAGTGATTCACGGCAATAAAACGGTCACAGAATCACAGACAAGGAAGCGGTAGATCACATAACTTGAGATTTTATTGTTATAACAAGTAAGAACTTCATCTGAAGGGCGCTCCCCCCCCCAACTCATCATCATCTAGGATATCCATCCATCCAATCCACTTATAAATTCCAGAAATTTAGTTTTACCAGGTAAAACAGTTGGTCAAATTACCCTCTTGCTCGTCCTCCTCGACATAACAGGCTTGGAGATTGGTAATCAGATGATCCTGTCAATCACGTTTTCGAGCGGCTCGACCTCGTAGTCCATGGATGCCAGGGCATCATTGATGTTTTTTATCTCATCTTTGTATTTAGACATTTTGTCGTCGACGGCGTCAATCTTGGCATTGACCAAGGCGAGACGGCGTGCGCGGACGCGTTCGGTGATCTCGTCGTCTTGGTCGATTTCCTCCGCAAAGGCGTAGCGGACTTGATTTTGCTGAAGGAGGTTGAAAAATCGGCCTTCCAACTCGTCGCGTCTGGTGATCAATACGGTGGCTTGCTGAGTGAGACGGGGTTGCCCGGAAGGCACTCTCAATTCATGTCCTTGGATTAGTTAGATGAAGGCCTTTAGTGATAGCATTCAGATAGATAAAACAAAAAAGTGCAATGGTGGCAAACTTACTAGGCATGGTTCGTGGAGGCAAAGTGGATATTGAAGGAAAATGTTTTTCGTGGTGAGCGAAGTGGAGTAGAACGGAGTGCGTGTGAGGAAATATAAAGGCTAGTTAGTGGGGAGATATGCCGGATGATAGTGACCTGGTTGAGCAAAGTTTTTAAATATAGGGTTACAGGTATAATGTGACAATTGAAAGGAATGGTATCACAGGAAATGACTCGGTCAAATAATTCAAGATACAACAGACTTGGATCACCAAGGGTAGGAAAAAAAGCTGGGAGATGACCCTCTGGTTCTCGTTTCTACGACCCAATTTGCATTGTAGCCTCGTCGACCATAGATATCATTATTATCTTTGTGTCCGGACGTGACGGACGGCAGTACCTGAAAGGACCCCTGGGACGGGCGGACAGGAAGGGGCCGCAGGTCTCTCAAGCTGCAGCACCTACAGGTCCTACCAGGTGGCAAGTGCGGCCTGGGAGTTACCAATGGGTAGAGGACTGTAGGGACCTACCGTCACCCTCTGAGATGGCAGTCTTTCCCAAACGGCGGACGCTCTTGCCCTACAGCTTGAGACACATGCTCGGGACGTTCGGGAATGGAGTCTGGCAGGTGCCTACAGCGCTGCGGGGAGTTTGGAATCGCTAGGACGAACCCTACTTGATCCAAGCTTAACGAATGTTCAACTGTCACTAGCAGATTTACAGACCTAAGCTACTGACTCGTCTAATACTATGCAAGAAGCTAACTTGAATCTGAAATTTTTACTTTTGCTAGAGCACTTAGTGAGGTAAGTCTACCAGGCATCGATAAATTCAAGTACTAAGAATTTGGTTAAGGCCATAACATTCTCCAATAACAAACTTCAAAACACTGAATTCTGAAAGTTTTCTTATTCATATATTGACATCCCACAGTAGGTGACAATTTACTTCAAGCAATAAACAACAATACTATTTCCTTCTTAGAACGAAAGGTCTGCTGTCAAGACACAATGACTGTTATAGGAATTTTTTTGCTGGTGGACTTTTAGTCTTATGGCCAGTTCTATACTTGGCTCTATCCATTGAATGCATTGAATACGATGGCTGTTTGCGTGCTTGTATCGATGTCAAACCATTCAGTCAATGAAAGAGGTGACAGGAAATAGTCCACCCATATCCTGTTTCTTTCCATATCTCCTTTCTCCTTGTAGTTAGTTTCTTTTGAATAGGATCTTTCCAATACCACACCAGTGGGTCACAGGCGATACAAGCGGTCTTCCTCTATGTTATTTATTTACTTTGAAAATACATTGAATTTATCCCGTTTTGTGAAACAAATACATTAATTACTTACAATACCCTACAAAACTGAAATAAAACTTTTACACTATCAAATACTACCGCCATCGCGGCATTGTGAACAACAATAAAAATGCTCAAGAAAATACCCAGCCACACATGCCCCAGATCTACATCACTGCAGCATCCACAATTTCCGCCAACCACTGCCTTAAGGCCAACGCTAGCACGCCAGGCAACTCTCTAATATCACTAACGACAAGGTAAAACCCGAACGGGAACGAATCCAGATACTTGTACATCTTCAACGCCATATCGCCGTTCTCATCTCGCTCGAACCTCACCCCCTCGAGTGTGAGAATGCTTGACCCGCGGACGGAATCCACGATGACGAATACAATCATGATTTTCTCCTCCTGGGCTTTGCGTACTAGTCGGCGGAGGGTATCGTGGTCCTCGCATACGCCGTCGGAGACGATGATTTCTAGTTGCCAGAGGCCGGCGTTGGAATTTGTGCGCGCGGACTCGAAGATGGAGAGGGACTTCTCGACGAGGGTTTTCACGTTCGTCTTAGTTTGATCAAAGGTGAAGCTTTGGAAGATCTTCGCGCCGGATTCGGAGGTGAAGGGTTGACCAAAGGGGTGGATTAGGCGGGTTGTCTCGCCGAAGCTGACAATGGAGATCTGGCCAACTTCGAGTTGGGAGAGGGCCTTTGCGACCAGAGTCACGGTCTCAAAGGCTAGGTTTACAGAGTTGGACTCCGCCATGGACTTTGAGTCGTCGACTGCTATCATTACCTGGTATTGGCGCTTGCTAGGCTTTGTGCGGCGCATCCAGATTTTGTCTTTTTTGTACTGACTTGCGATGTATGGGATGATACGCTTCATGTTCAGTCGTTTACCAGTTCGGAAATCTCCTCTCATATTGGTAGCCAGAGTAGGTTCGAGAATAAGTCGCAGTTGCTCGCACAGACCCATTGATAGATCCTTGGTTGACTGTTCGTGCTTCCGCCACAACTCTCGCGACTCTGCCCACGAACGGTTGTTCGCGAGTTCAGACGGTGATGAGTCAACCCCTTCCAGCTCTTCGTCGGTCATATCCATGTATTCAGGCTCCAAATTAGAGTCAGTGTCTTCCTGAGAAAATAGTTGCTGCCTAGATTTTGGTTCCAACAGTGTCCCAATTATTGTGCCGGCAGAGCACCCCTCCGCCGATTCTGGATTACCAATATCTCTGTCCCCGAAATCCTTCATCTCATCCGTTGCATTATCCTCTTTCGGCTCCAATTCGTCATCCTCAAAGGCCTCCTGCGGGCGTGTACTGCCTGAGTCGATCGCCATTGAATCGTCAAGTGGGTGGGCTTGGTCTTCGGTTGCTACACCAAGAGCCTGTGTGCCAGTAGCCGTTTCCTCTTCTGGCAAATGCTCGAATTCCAGATCGTCAAGTTCCTAGTATGCATGATTAGTAATCGGAAAGGTTCAAAATCCAGGTCTTCTCTTACCATATTGTCGACTTGAGGGCGTTCCGTGTCCTTCTGGGTATCTAGAATCTCTCGGCGACTCCGGTGCCATTTCTCTAGCACGTCGCCAACTTTACGAAAAGATTCTTGCTCTTCCTTGAGATGCTCATCTTTGGGGCCTTGGTTGTCGTTCTTAGGATTTGCATCCTGTACTGAGGCTTGACCCAGTTCCTGCCCCTGCAATTGATCTGGGCCGGTGGTGTTAATATCTGGCGGTTCGCTGGATTTCCCCTCCTCGCCCGATCGCTGTTGAGTTAAGCTCTGCTCGCTACTGTCCTGTTGATCGGCACCACTACCATGCGTTTGAGCTTCACTAGAGGCAGCTTCCTCGGCTTCCCCGGACTTCTGCTCTTCATGGGTTTGGAGTAGGGAGTATTGTTCTTGATCTTCGGGGGCTTCCTGGCCTTGATGCATCTCCTCTTCGTTGACCTTTCCTTCATCTCCGACCTGGTCACCTTCATTGCCGTTCTCGTCTTTTGCAACTTCCGGTTCGCGGGTTTCGGGGTCTTTTGTCGTGGAATCCAGCTCAGGGAAATTCTCCTTTTTCTCATCACCTTCGTTGTTTTGTGCAGGTTCTTCCTCATCGGCAACATCTGAGAGGTCGTCCATATCTAGATCGCCATCCTCGCCTTCTTTCTCATCACCATCAAGTTCAAGATCTTCTGGTAAGTCAAGTGTATCGACCTCAGGGACATGTGAGTCCAGTCCTTTAGCTGGCTCTGGCCGAACCTCATCATCTTCATCCACCCCTTCGCCTTCACCATCACTAGTATCTTCCATCTCGGGCTCCCCTTCCTTGCCCTCTAGACCACGCAGATTTTCATCACTTTCTTTCTTCGCCTCAATATCTCCCTCTTTATTCTCTCCTCCTTTGGTTTCAGCCCCATCTTTTTCTTTAGCATTGTCATCCTTCCCATCCCACAGCTTTTCATCGACAGCGGTAGGGTCAAGGTCGTCAACATCGCCGGCTTCTTCGTCCATATCATCATTCTTTTCATTGCCCAAGTCCTCCCCTTCATCGCCTTCTCCTTTGTCCGACATATCGCCCAACTCGCCTTCCATTTCACCATCAATGTCCACCGCATCTTTCTCGTTCTCAATCTCCCTTTCTCGTTCTTCTTTGGTTTTCTCTTGAGCGAGTTCGGAAAGGTCTTCATCAGCTTTGATGTCTTTGCTAATGTCATCCGCACCTTCGCCTTCTCCAAGACCAGTTCCGCTTTCAAGACCACCCTCGCTACCAGCTTCTTCACCCTGTTCCTTCTCCTCTGGCATGCAGAAACCTTTTGTCAATAGCGCACTAGCAGACTTGCAAAGGATATAGGCGGTCTTAGAGGTAACGTGGTAGTAATCCAGTGCCTCTCGAAGTGCCCCTTGACAGATGTTAGTGTACTCCTGTACAATCGGGTAATAAGCTGCGAATAGCGCGCGCACAGCCTGTGAGGTAGTTGTAGTTTTATCAAATGGCTGGAGTCTTGCAACCAAAGCCAAAGCCTCTGCTGCCTTGCGAGCAATATCGCTCATGTGTAGAGACCTCATGTTGGAGACAGATGCAGATTGGTATTGGGCGAGCCAGCCAGTTTGCTGCGGTGACGGAGGATAAGAGGTCCGGGAGTCCTTCAATTTTTGCAGGCTGACGAATACTCGATCGCAAAGGCCTTGTAATGAAGCGTCAATCACCTGCAGTGACACAGAAGAACCCGTATTTGCGGGCGTCTTTGATCGGCATTCCCGGGAAAGCAAAGACGTTATAAGCTGTATGATATAAGAGATTTCTGGTCGTTCTTGTTTAAGATTCTCTGAATTTGAGTTCATTCCACGCAATGCTACCAAGGCCCGGTCCACCAATATCATAGCCGAGTGCTCCCAGACTCCATCATGTATAGCATGCTCATTTTTAAAGCAAGTATCCAAATCCACAGCTACCTCGCGGGACTTCTCGAAGAAAGTTTTGGCATCCTCAAACCCGACCCCACTAAAATCCGCGTGAATCCTCAACAACTCAATTGCCAACCCAAGAGTCTCCGGAAGCCACTGAAGCTTTCTACGGATATTAACATACTCCTCGGGTGCGATACTGCTGTTTCCATAAAGATCCGGGTGCTCCGTCTCCAGTTTCGATAATGCCCTATACCTTTCCGTGACCTCCTGCACGCTCTTAAGATCCCTGAGTGAGGACGAAATCACGTCTCGCTGCTCCAGGATCATGGAAAACGTGTTCTCAATATACCCTACGCTCCTCGCAACCTCCGGGCCCGTCAAATCCGGTATCGGCTCTGCGGCAGACCTCCGAATCTTCGGTAAGAGCTCTAGAACTCGGAAGAAGTAGTAAGACTCATTCCCGTCATTACTAGTCTGGACTGCCTCTGTAGCTGCGAGAACTGCCTCAAGAGTAGATTGCTTCTGTAATTGAGAGCTACTAAGATTCCACTTCAATCCCATTTGCCGAAGCTCTTTCAATGCATCTGTGAATGCTTTTCGTTTCCTTGTCTTCAAATGCTTCACTTTAGGCGTGTTGGTTTCTGTGAGTGTCCCGGGGGTCTCAGCTTGGAGTTGTTTCATTACCGAGACAATCGATGTCGAGAAATTGCTTAGCCAGCTTGCAACGTCGACAATTCCGGACTGAGATACCCGCTGCATCATTTGTACAGTGGGAGCGAGATCAGTAAGGCGGGTAGGTCTGCTATTCCATCTTTGTACCCGCTTCTCGTAGATCTCTTTGACTAGCTCAATGTTGATATCTGATTGAGGAAGAACCTCCGGTATGCTGATGATAGTATTATCCTCTCTGGAAGGCATGCCACCTGCGATCAAAGGCTGCATTGGTTGAGCGAGTGTTTCCCGATACTTCTTGACAACCTTATAAAGTTTCCGATGCGACCGCCTTGCACTATCTCTCAAGGCAATAATATTTGTATCTTTCCAACTAGCTAGCAGGACGACCTCCGAAACCTTCTTTTCAAACAACTTTCTCTGCTTCGCCAGGAAATCCCCTGCGGTGGGCACGTATTGCGAGTAATATGCGATAATATTTTTTAGTCCCTTCTGTATAGACAACATCTCCGGGTTTTCCCCAGATAAGTGTAGAACATGTTGCTCAAACGCCCGGAAAAGACGAAGTCTGCTAGGGAACTGACCGATGGACGAAGAAGTTATGAACGCGGCAAGTGTTGAAACAAGTTGGAATATCTGATTATTCAAGTTTCCCCCTGCCCCGGATAGACGAGCCGGGTTGGCAATCACACTCTCGAACACGTAGAACCACCAAGAGTCTGCATCGGTCCCGCACTTCTCGTCCTCAATGTCGAAGAGGCACGGCCAAGTAGTTAATTCCAAACGCCTCCAGCTTATAATTAGTTGAGTCAGGGCATCGTAGTGTTCTGAGGCAGAATACTGACTGCTGGCGACACTCTGCCATTCATTCAATGACCCGTGCAATCTCTCGATCTTAGGAAGGAATTTTGCCACCGGCGAGTTGTTGGGGAATGTGAGTATCTCCCGACACGTTTCCAAGGCATCCTGAAGTGTAACATTCTCGGGCCAAGCATCAATCAAAGCGTGCAGACGGGTTCGGCATTTCTCAATCACGCCAACCAGTCTCTGAGCTTGCTCTAGGTTCTCATCTGTATAGAAGTCATATTTTTTAGAGCTAGGCTTCTTTTCACACCCGTCGATCCATCCGGACGTTTCGCCGAGGGAAAGTACAATTGCAGGTAGGAAAGCCTCCAGATTTTTTTGAGAAGCGGGAAAGCCCTCTGTTCCGCGCATGCCCCTGACAAAAGCTCTGATACCACCGCGAATGAAGGAAAGTAAATCGCATGCTGAACCATCACTCGAAAGGTAAATAGCAGAATGGCATTTTGCAAGTTCAATAGCCAAGGAGCGGTGATCTGCAGCCGGTTTCTCTGCCATTTCAGTTTCTTGCTCGTAGTCCGGAAACATGGTCTTTAGTTCCAATTCGTCGTGGTCCTCTTCTTCGCCCTCGTATCGGTAGAGACTCGCATCTGCAGCGGCCCTTTCCCGCTCTTCTGCCATCTTGGCCTTCCAGTTATCGAAGAAACGAAGAAAAATCTTGTTGATAATCTCGTGGGATCCCTTACCCAATCCTTCAAATCCTTCAGCCGCCCTACGAGTCCCAAACTTCCATAACAGAAGCAGCTGAGCATCATCCTGGTTACCACCGCTAGCAGAATGATTGAAGGTTATATCCTCTTCGAAATTTGGAATAAGAAGTGACTCGGTGTGCTCAGATTTCTCAGTCTCAATAGCGGCAAGACCTAACCCGAGCTTCAAAGAGTATAGGAACCCGAGCACTGGATCTACCAAATCTTTGTATGCCATGTAATTCCTACTTAGCCTCTCAGCGATCTGAGACAAGTTCTTCTGGAATAACTGTTCCTCGGCGCGACCTTCGCACCCACGCTTCAAGATAGATGCAAGAAGCCACTCGTGCGGATTGCTCTGGACAACAATCTTGAGTAAAGCTGAGAAATCCCCTTGCAACCGAGCCATTTCCGATTCCTCAGGTCGTTCCACCAATGGGTCCGGAGGCTCCCCACCAAGCTCTTCAATTTGGCTCCGCAAATATTGTAGTTGGAACTCATTTGTTTGGCCAGTAAACCTGGATTCAAAAATATTTTCAGCCTCAATCCTGGCAGCTATATCGCACTTTTTGCGCAGATATCTCTCCCGCCGTACCTTCGACTTCATGGCTGGATCGAAGGCGCAATTGGGGATATATAGTTTTAGACACCCTAAGGCATAGTGTGTCCAGGCAGAGCCTAGGTGCTCCAAAGTAATAGTTCCGAATTGAGACAAATCTGAACAAATAGCACTAATTGCAGGGGTGAAGTGAGTGTCAACTATTGTCTTAAATTTATCGTTTAACGCCGGTGAAAGCGGAAGACTGGATATTCTCGATAGCCCTTCTGTTTTCCCTAACAAAGCTCGACCGATGATTCCAAATGAATTCGTAATCTGCGCAAGCATCTCTCCATCGTAAAATTCGGAATGCAGAGTAATAATCTGAAGGCGGTTAGTTTCCAATCCCTGGCGAGCTACCCCCTCGGAGTAAAAATACCTTATGAATCTTGGCAACTAGGAGTTGTGTCAATTGGAGTGTCCTATCACTAGTGATACCTCGAATATTCACAAACAGCTGCTTTGAAAATGTTTTCAAATCAAGATTGAGCTGGCTCATCTGGCCGATCGCTAATTGCCTCATTCGGTGGCTATGATCCAGGTTAGCACGGGTCACATATCAGGTCAACAGCACACGTACCTAGACCCCAATATTTCACATATAAATTGAGCCACGACGAGACTGCGCGAGCCGTCAACTGCACAATCCCCGAGCCAGCATATATCCTCTAGGACTTGCTCGTAAGATATACCTAAAAATCACGTTCAAAATAATCTCCCGCAAAGGCATCTCAAAGGGATACTCACGAAGCCCAGTGCTTGGAGCCTGGTAGCCAAGAAGTCTGGATGTGGGTCTGCCAGCGAAATGCGCAAGAGCGAGCATATTATTGTCAAGCTGCAAGAAGCGATCAGAAAACCAGTAATCAAAAACCATTGACCAATCCCTACCTTTGCTTCATTTGGAAATACGGCTGCCTGGAGTGCTCTGAACCGGAACAGATAATCGAATGCTGTCCTGAAAATCGGCTCAAGCTGCTCAGGTTCAGTCAGTGCTTGCGACTTCTCAAGTTGGGCGATTTCTGCCTCAAGCCCTTGGATCAATTCCCGGATATTATCCACGTCCGAGAAAGTCAAGAGGTCGGTGAGTGCCGTGACAAGTGACCTCTTCTGGAAAGCTACTACTTCAAACGAGCCTATTCGTAAAGTTAGTAACTTGATCGATAAGGCTGAGGTGAAAAAACCTTTGAATCTCAAAGTCACGGCGTCAAACCGATCGGCAATTTCCTTTAATTTATTGTATGCAGTCCAAGCAACCAAGGAAGTAGGCACAGATGGACGCGTCGCGTTCCACACCAACTCCATAGAGAACCCAGTTACAAGCTGGAACGGAGCCCGAAACCCGTCTAACGCTTGTCCAATTGGCTGCATTAGAGCACGGGGAACACTGTTTTTAGAGGATTTAGCCCATTCCTCAAGTAATTCCACATACACGTGGAGTACACTCTCATCCAATTTATTCCCTGGAGCACTGCCCAAGCCAACAATATCATGCCATAACCGCAGAAGCTCCAGAATACGTAACAGCGAATCCTGCAGTTTACTATCCTCGTCTATACACTTAAGAAACATAGAACCATGCGCTCGGACATCAGCCCAATTGTGTAGTTCTTCCCGGATAGTTGACAAGAATTCAAATACCGGTAGGTTAAGATCAGCTGTAGACATTGACGCAGGTGGTTTCTTTTTCGACGCAACCGATATTTCTAGAAAACTCATGCTTTTCAACCCTTCTAGTGTTGCTACGGTCGCTTTTTGAACAATGGATTCTTCTACCTTCTCGATTTCGAGTATTCCTCTCAAGCAGTCGTGCACTCGCGTGTAGATCGTCCATTCAAGTATTCTCTGCGAATAACCTGCTTCTCGGTCGGATGCTTTGATTCCAAGAAACATTAGAGGTGTATTGCGCGGTAGACTTATGGGCTATTTAAACTATTAGTAAATATTTGCTTCAAGATCAGGCTTTTCACTATCTATATCAATTATTTCAGGCCGCTCACCTGCGCTTCCCTGAATTCATCACTAGTTGGTAGTAGTTTCGCGAGATACTCAATGTGATCTTCCCGAAAGGCCCAGACCCATTTATACAAATCTAGGTAAATGTTTACTGCGTCCTGTAAAATCTCCATCCGCCATGCACTCATCTCCGTTGATGATGATCCGATATGGTCTCTCCATCTGACCAATAATGCCATATCGGTCTCCGTCTTCCCCCCAGGCGTGTGATCGAGAGCGATATAAACAAGGTGCTTGAATACTGGCGTATCGATATCGTTGTTGAGAAATCTACCGATGATCTGGTAGATTCCCATGGAAGACTCTGTCGAGGGAAGATATTTAGCAAGCTCCTTCCGTTTCCTGTCGTCTTCTTCGGCACTCTGCTCCATTGGGAACGGATCCAGGAAAACCTCTATCCCACGATTCCTCATAGCCCGTGAGAGTTCGCCGTGGTCAGGATCCATCGTTAGGAAGAGCCGGAAACCCGGGTTCGGACGCACCATTTTTGGCCTACCGTCCTTGCCGTTGTGTTCGTTGACTATGAGACATCCATTTGGTTCAAGGAGCGAGTTTAACCTATCTAGCACACTCGGACTGCATAAGTTTGCGTTATCTAGGACCAGCCATCTCCCCCGCTCAATTGCGTCGATTAACATCCCGTCAACCCACTCGAAGCTAGCATTTGTAGCTTCGCGGGCTTCGGCAATCACCTCCTCAATACTGCTAATTAATGGGGAAAACGCTCCGAATGCATACTCCTCTTCAAGAAATCTGAATTCTGTAGCAAGGCGCTGCAGTAAATCAATTCCAAGTCTAGGATTTGAGGACTTGATACGCTCACAAAGCCCAAGCGCAATCTGAAGAGGCCCCGCGTGTCCATCCCCACAGAAATATTTGACTCCGGAATCCTTTAAATAGTAATCGAGTTGAGCAAAGATCTTGGAAATCTTTCTAGCAATGTCTACTTGCTCAAAGCCACCAACAACATCTGTAGCATCAATATCACTGTTTATTGCGATCTCATCAAGCTCGGCGCCAGCGATACTTGCCAAAAGTTTCAACAGACTGCTCTTCCCAACACCGGAGGATCCAACCAATATGCATGGAGTCTCCTGCGCAATTGCTGTGATAATTGTCTCCATAACAGGCAAGTTCTGCTTCAAAATTGCGAGATCTTGAGGGGATACAAAGCACAGATCGCTCCGACGGCTGAGAAGCGCGTGACCGACTTGTAGGTACTCCTTGGATAATCGATAATAGAGATGCCTCCCGTCGGGCATAGATCCAAAAACCTGGCAAAATAACGTGTCGACCCTCTTTCTGTCCTTCGCAGTCCGGAATCGATGTTTGATGATACCTAGAAACTCTTCAGGTTTTCTAGCGGCCATGAACCGGGCAGGTGACGATAGTAGCCCAAGCCAACGCAGAGTGTCTCGCAGGTTAAATTCCCATGGGCCTCCGAGACTTCCGAAACCCTTCCTTTGAGATACCTCACGATCCAGCAGAACCATAAACTCAATTACTTGCGAAACATGATTAGGGTAGACCGATGGATTCAACAGGCCAGCAATGAGTTGCAAATCTTCAAAGCCAAGAGTGTCAACATAAACGACTGTAAACCGATTGACAAAAGACGCCGGAAGCCCCTTCCGCCCTCCACCTTGTTGGTGTGGATTCTGCGCCGCAAAAACTGCAAAGTCCGGATGTCGTCTGAAGGTACGATCGAGCTCCGAGATGTACGTCTCCCCACGATGATCTAAACAGGCGTTCAAACCCTCCAGCACTGACTGCGATGCCAGATTCATTTCATCCAGTAACACCCAATGTCCGGCTTGCATCGCCCGAAGGAATGGAGCATCTCGCCAGGTAAATTCCCCGCTTTGGCCACCCTCGACCGGGACATCGGAACCGAAAAGGTCTATTAGGTCGGTTTGTTCTGATAAATTGATCCGCGTCAGGGGGTTTCCGCTAGCCTTCGCAAGGGCCGATATTAGACTCGTTTTACCAACACCGGGGCTACCTTCTAGTAGCACAGGTTTCCGCAACTGCATTGCTCTGACCACTCGCATAGCATTCCTAACTGTTGTCGGTGCGGTCATATTGAATGATTCAGAAACATCCACTGCAGCATCCTTATTCTTTCGTAGGGGGAACGCTCCGATTTGGATTGCATCATCACTTGTTCTGGTAGTAATCGGCTGATCGTATATTTGCGACAAACCCTCTCCGCAAAGTCGTGACAACTCAGAGACGCACTGCCGTTTTTCCTTTTCCAAATCTTCGAAAGCAATTGACAGACCCCCAGAAGGATTTGCTCCCATCCCATCAATAAATACGAGTGCTGCCCCATGAAGCAACCCAAAAGAAGGGTTCTCGGGTGGACTGGAGTTGATGAATTTGACCCAAGCTAAAACATCTCGAATAGAAATTGCCGGAGATGAAGTGGAGCGACAAGATTTAGAAAAGTGCTGCGGAAACTCGACCACGGCTCTAGCATACTTTGACGCGAACGGCGCAATTTTGGCCTCTACAATCTGCAGGACGTCTTCTGGATCCGACATCGATGGGACCCAGATTTCTGTAAACCGATTGCGTAATGCCGGGGAAAGTTCCCTCTTGCCATAGTCACCGCCAGGATTCATTGTGGCCATAAACTGAAACCCATCTGCGGCTGTAATTTCTGATTCCATTGCTCCCTTCTCTGCCAGTAGGATACCCCGTGCAGGTTCCAAGACACTGTTCAATCTCTCTAATACAGAATCATCGGCTAATGATATCTCATCAAGTAAAAAGAACTGACCAGAATTCATCGCTTGGATAAGGCTTCCGTCGGCCCACTCAAATAGCGCTTTCGTCCGTTTGCGGTTAGTTTGGATTCGAGTCCGGGCATCACATGGTATCCTGGCAGCGATGTCTTGCCCCAACGAATCATAAGCCCGCAGTAATACAGCCAGGTCGCTGTCAGCAACATCAGAAGGTAAATGTTCCCTGAGAATGGCCAACAAGTCCTCAATTAGTTGGTCCTGATAAGCCTGCCGATTCCGAATTGGTCGCTGAGCACCAATAATATCACCGGTTTCAGTATTTTGGTGAGCATTGACAACGAACAGTGACTTCCCAAAGGCGTCTGCCAGCATCTGACACACTGTTGTCTTCCCGCACCCAGTCTCGCCGACGAGGAGAACAGGCTCGTTATTACGTAGAGCATTTGCAACGAGTGTGTAGAGTCGGCGCATCGCTTTTGTCCAAACCACGTGGTCGTCCGCTCCGGAAAGTTTATCAATGTAATATTGATATTCTGGGGTGGATTCGGGCGAATATAAAGATGAATCGTCGACTTTAACTCGCATAACCCTCTCAATGATCTCCTTCACGGCAAGTTTCTCCTTTTCGTCACGAACCCGCTCTGCCAATAGCATGTAACCATCATTGGCCAGACTCTGGTAGCTCTGGTCATCACGAGCTACTTGACGGTTAGCCCATCGGAAGAGATCCCGAAGCGTAGCGAAGCTGTTTTTCTGTTCGAACAATCTAGTTGTTTGGCGAATCAACGAGAGTTCCTATCCAACGTTTAGCAGAATTCAGGAAACTGTACGCATAACCACTAGAATTACCCTATAAACAGCCACAATCATCTTGCATCGACTAGGTGGTAATTGGCATCTCCCCTCTAGAATTGTCCTCAGTTCATCTTCGGGGATATCGTCAAAATGTAGCTCCAAAAATCTGTTCCGAAATGCCCTAGATAGCACCTTCCTTCCTCCGTATAGCCCAGGCGGGTTCTGAGTTGCGAAGAGCATAAAGTGCTTATGCGGCCTCACTACTTCCTGTGTTTCCGGAATCACAAGCTCTCTGTTGTCATCCAATAACCTATTCAAGGCCTCAAGTACGTCCGTAGGCGCAAGGTTCAGTTCGTCAAGTACGATCCAATGGCCCTCTCTCAAAGCTTTGACAAGTATACCTTCTTGAAATCGCAGTTGTCCACCGTCGTCTGAAATATAGCTCCCGAGATATTCTTGGAGATCAGTATGTTCGTGATTGTTGATTCGCACAAACTTCTGTCCTGTCTTTTTCGCAAGGTACTCAATCATGCTAGTTTTCCCACTACTCGTCGGCCCCTGGACGAGCACGGGGAACCGTTTTGTCGCAGTAGCTCGGACCAGGTTAAGCATGTTTCGCCGAACAGATGGAGGTATAATGTAATGTGGTTGCTCCTCGATTGGGTATGCTCCTTGGTGCACCCAATAATGCTCGAACAGGACATAGTTTGCCCCTGGGCGTCGAGGAACCTGGGAAACCAGACTCCGTACGTTCTTGTGCCTGCCTAGAATATATTTATCAATAACCGGCAACAGTATGCTCTCTGATGCCTGGTCGAGCAGCGTCAAGAAGCTCATACAGAACCCTTCATACAAACTCCGCCTCAGGCCGTATACCGGGGCAATCTCGAAAACGTAGCTCAAAGTCCTTGTCAGAGTCCTTATGCTGTAGTGTGGGCGCTGGTTCGCACCGTCAACCAGCCGCTGACCTTCTGACAAGCGCTTTGCTTCCATATAAACACTTGCGATATCAGCGACCACTATGTCGTCCCCAACTGCCAGATTTCCGAGATATTCTCTAATAATAGGGAGAAGATTACCCAGTTCTTGATCTGGACTGGCGACGTACAGTTCAGTGAATCTGCTTCTCAACCCAGGCGGTAAATCCCGCTTCCCCACATCCGTGGCCGGATTCATACACGCAAATATTCTGAAATCCGGATGTGCCCTCACTCTCTCCACATCACCCTTCTCACTTAGAATTATAGAACCGCTACCGCCGTCTTTGAGCAGATCGGCGATGCTCTCTAGAGTATCTGATGCCGCTAGATTTACCTCGTCTAAAAGTACCCAGTCACCATTTCTAGCAGCCTTCACCAAACTCCCCTCCACAAAGGAAAAGGCAAAACTGTTGGCCGACTGCGAGTTGTGTTTCTCAAGATTTGATAAATCGTTCGCAAAATTAGTCCACTTCTCCTGGAGAATCAGTCTATCCACCTCATCTAGCTTCCTCTTCTTGGCGGATCTATCTTCGGGTTCCTTTGCTTTGGGTGTAGCAAAGAACTTGTCGGCCATCTTCACAGCTTCACCCCACAGCGTTATAACTCGGTTCCATTGCTGCCTCGACCAAAATTTATTCAAGGCATCCAGAAAGCGCTTATTCCTCTTCAGGGAAAAGGTCTTCTCGAACAAATCATCGAATCTCTCCTTGAGTGGTATAGCCAATGTTTTCATATCGACAGGCTTAAGCCCACCAAGGAGATCACCGCTCTCGGTTTGTTGCGACAAGTTTATAACCGCAAGATTGAACCGCATCATATCCGCCAATTGCTGTACAACTGCTGTCTTTCCGGTACCGGTTTCTCCTACCAATAAGACAGGCTCCGCAAGCCTAATTGCTGCGCCAATTTGCTCCAATAGCCGTGCTGCATGATTTGTAGTCGCGAATAGCCTTCTTTGAGCATATCCCCTCTGTCGCTTCGATCCAGCTAGCTCCTTTTTTCGTTTCTTGAGTTTTACTCTCCCAACTACCAATGTTCGTTCAGAGTCGCTGTGTCCAGGAATATGGCCTCCTCCAAGGAATATACCAATACGCTGTGAAGGCATATGCATATTGCTCGCGACCCTTTTGACAATTAGAGTTCGGGCCTCCTTGGTTTGCAAACTCCCGGCGAAACAATCAACTGCCTCCATGAATATCTCATCGTACACTCCATCTGATAGTGGCTCATGACTTGTGGCAATGCCGGCAGAGATGTAAAGAGCGTGAACTCTATTGCACCATTTCATCAAATCGCGAGGAGACACGAGCCTCCCTAGACTTGTCTTACTGATGGCAAAAAATGAGGGTTCCGTGTACGTTTCCTGAACTGCGTGATAGACATCCATCAAAGTTGATGAAATTCCCGTCAACAGAGGGAATCGTGAATCTATTATTGTATTCAATTCCCCCTCGGAGGGCATCTCCACATTTACTCTCTCCCAAAGTCGACCCCCGAGACTGTTCATAACTGTCATATCTGGTTTTATTGACGACGCAGTCCTGATAGTAGCAATTAATTTGAAACCGCGAGTTGCTGTGATCTTCTCCCCTCTTGAAGGGATCACGAGTTCACCTCGTTCCATCAATGGGAGTAATACACTCAAAACATCTTTTGGCGCTTGGTCAATATCCTCTACAACAACCCATCTACCCTGCTTCACGGCGGTCGTCAAAACCCCTGCTTTCCATTCGAAGCTCCCTGGGACATCCGTAGTAGTGTAAGCACCAATGAGAAGCTTCGCGTCCGTCTGGTCACCGAGATGTATTGAAATCATGTCATCTATAGTACCAAGCACCTGTGCGATCTGGTGAACGAGATACGTTTTCCCAGAACCAGATTGCCCAGTTATAAGTAAGGGCCGGGGAGAACGGAGTGCTTGGGCCATTGAGCTAATGTTTTTCCGCGTAGTGTGCGTATGGACGATACTCGAGGGGTGAAAAGGGGGTCCTAGAATAGCTGTTAGAGAAGCGAATACCCCTCCGTAAGATAGTGCACCATACCTCGAAGCCTAGGGATCAATACCCCACACAGATCGGCTGTTAATGGCGATAGGTCATTAGAATCAATTATTCGTGAATGACCTGTGCTCATTTCTTGTTGGTCGTTTTCAAGTCTTGCTGCCTCTAAATCCTTTGATAATTTCTCTAGCCTTTCGGTTTCCAGTAGCCTAAGGCAGCAGGTCAACGAAATGCTCTGAACCGGCGGTGAGGGAGCCTCTTACATTAAAAACCCATAGTCTACCTCTCTACCCTCCCATAGCCCAAGCACCTTCTCTTTCGTACTACCTCCAACTCCGAAATTGGAAAACATTGCCTCCTGCGCACAATCCGCAGCCTTCAAATATATCGACAATATCCTAACCGAGAGGTACCGTATCGGAAGATATTGGTGCCTCATAAGCCCAAACAAAACATCCGTATTGACGAGTCCCAAAAAGGCCTCCCTTCTAAAACACAACAAACGATGAAGCGACAACAGCATATCAAGAGATTTTTCGCCATGATCTTCCGTCAATAGCTCCTTTAAACGTAATTCATCCGACAAACGCTCCACCGTAGCAAGGAATTCGGGAGCGGTGTCTCCTGGGCCGGGGCGAAGCAGAAATTCCTCAGCAATATCTGCCAGGAAAGGCACTGCGGGGAGCACTCTTGCAAACCCCGCCGCAAGCTGTTCCATTGTAGCAAACCCCCGCCATCTCACCGCAAGGTCGGCAAATATGGGTTCATAGCAAGTAAGTATTAACAATGTGAAATCGGGATTGACTGCGATCCTAGAGAGGGTATCAAGGTAGCGGCCATTACCGACAGGGATTGAGCCGGAAATAATGGAAATTGTGTCCGGCGGAAGCGATGATATTAACGGTGATGATAGGAATCTTTGGTCGAATTTTGAGCAATCCATCTTCACTCAGTGCTGTGTCTGTTGTGGTGAAAGTGAGGGAAAAGCACCTTTGGCGGGTGAGAATTTGCTCCAGGCGTTTGTTTGTTTGATTGCCTCGAGAAGGAAAAAAATGTATTGGAATACCGGTATTCTAATACATTAGCGGCTGTCTTGGCGTTGCGGCTCTAATCTAATACGGTATCACCATTGCACCCTTGGCGGCTCTTTGGAACCCCAGAAAGATTACTGCACTAGAGTGCGCTAGTCTACAAGTAGCTGGGGAAGATAAGCACGAACTGGTCTCACAGTTGCACAGAGAATCTCATATGCCCGCTGAAGCAGCTAGAACCTTTGTACCGCCACCGAATACCATGAACACCATCCGGGAAACTCGAGCACCTTATCAGTTATCAGTACCACATTACAAGTACCGTATTTGGAGAGAGATTCGCCTGCACTGCTTGTACGAGTGCGGTACTGCTGGTAAGAGTTTCCTTCATGCAAATTCGGAATAAAGCACCTTCGCTTCTATCTTTACGGCCCAGACCAACATCTTCGGGGACTACGATGGATGTTTCGCTTCAGCCCTTTCAAGTCGGGGAGCTGTTTTCGTACGGGACATACAGCGGGCACAGTTAATTTAGGTTAACCCGCAAACCCTGTCTGTACGAAAACATCTCCCCTGGCACGTGTACAATACAGCATAGTACCCGGAATATGTTTTCGCACAGTTAACTTGGGTTAACCTGCGAAATAGTCCGTTTTTTGTGCAAGTATCCCTTGGTCTCTCTCCCCCTTCGGATTCATACCGCACATCATAAACCTACACTGTGCGTAACCAGCCATAGTACCCAATCCGACTTGTGTTGAGCTTTCGTGCCAGTGGGGGGAGGAAGTTTGTTTTTTTGCTGCTGTTTACTATAACAGGGGGTAGCAGTCTGCCTTCCCCGTACCTTCCTCACTCGTCCACAACAGTGTTGGTTCACCTCTTTCTCTTCTACAAATAAACCTCTTTATTATAATACTTCCTTAACGCATAGCGGGGTCTAAGGACTCCCAGGCGGAGTCACTAGAAGCACGTAAGTTTGTTTACAGCCTGCCTGGCATGCTGAATACGGCTTAGGGGGTAGGTGACCAAACGGCAGACTTCATTAGATTGGCCTGAAAAGGCTAGAGTGGTAGAGAGTGCCGGGGCTAGTAGTGGGAGGTTGGGGTATGGGGGCGGGCTTCGAAGAGGTTGTGAGTGGGTTTGGACAGGGCGTAATGAGATCGCCAGGGCAGCCGTCATGCGAGTTCGAAAGTCGCCAGCAACTTGGGATTCAAGATTTGAGCAAATCAACTAAATTTTCGTTAAAGGCAAATCAACATTTAGGCAGCCAAGGGGTTAGAGGATATGGAAAAGTCAACTCATGCTGGGGGAGGTGGACGATGGACAGTTACATCCAATTCATGAGGGTGATCACTCCGGTCGAGATAGCCCTATAGTGGAAGGACATAGGAGGAACAGTGTGAAGTATTTCCTCTCTCTATATTTTAGCAATACTTGATATCATATAACAAATAAAGGATTATGAAGGCTTTAATTCACCCCTTGTCTTAGCTTCGAGTAAATGAACTTATCTCCTCCATGGAAGCTAGAATATAGGGTCCAAACTCAGATCCCATGTCTCCCGTCTCTAGCACACCCAGTGCCTGGCCACAACGGAGGAGAGACAGCGCCACAACACTAAATTTAGGGGTAGCCAACCAACCAATGGTTACATCATTGCTCAAACACCTTTACCATCAATCACAAACACAATATGCGTGGCTCCTAAGCACAATTCTGGACGAAGGGGAGGGGCGGTTATGGAAATAGCGGCAGCCATAGAATTAAGATTCTGTGAAACACCCGAACGGCCAATCGACGTAGTGAGGTTAACGGAGCGCACGTTTGAATTATGAGAAGGGGCGGTTATGAAAATGATGGTAGACATAGAATCCAAATTCTCTGGAATATCCGAAGAGCCAATTGACGCCTTGAGGTCAACAGGGGAAGCATAGAATGTGGAGAGAGCAGAGGCGCTCGAAAACGCAGAGGGAGATCAAGTGGCGGAGGGAAAACTCAAGACCAGTTTTCCTAGCTGTCAAGTCGGTCCGTCTTCAGAGTAGGACGGGACGGACTGTGGCTCATAGTCCGTCTTTATGGGGGTGCTAGGACGGACTACGCCCCGGAAGGTGAGGACCGGGTGGATTGTAGAGGACTATAGTCCTAGCGCTTGGATCTCCGGTAAAGCCAAGTTGAAATCATACACCTTTGAACGAATTATTATCACATCATGAGACATCACTCGTGCCATAGCCGGCCTTCCCCCACCGTCCCCTAAAGCCCCCCGCCATTACCGGCCATCCTCAAACACCCCCTGACGCACTCCGACGCCCCCC
>QFET01020209.1:0-11061 GCA_003316355.1 Tuber calosporum | reverse complement strand
CACAAATCGTGAGTCATGTGAAACATTCCATATTGCTAAGTCACGATTTGTGACAATAGCGATACCCAACTGGGTAGAAGCAAGGAGGGGTATTTATAAGCGAAACAAGGAAAGAATAACTAGTTAGAATGTCATAACCAGGTAGGAAGAGAGAACCAAATAGTAGCGCTTATCAGGTATAAACCCAAATAAGTAATAACCAACATTAACTCAGTCGTAATAGTAGAAACATAATAGGATTCCGTTACATTCTCCTTTCTTGAGGTTGATATCCAAGTCAGCCTTTGGTCGGTGGGGTGGTAGCCGAGTTTCTTCCTCTTCCTTGAACATGTCCAGGTACTGGTGGTATTCCCTTGTCAAAATGTTGCTGGTTTTGTCTTTTTCTTCTCCTTTCTTGGCCTTGATAGCCAATTCGGTGCTGACATTGATCCTTTCGATCCTGTTAGGCTCGTTTGTCTTATAATCCCACTTGAGGATTCCTGTGACTTCGCCTCTGCGGTAGAACTTGCCGAATGACGTAGCGGAGATCTCGTTGATCTCAATCTTTTGGCGTTTTGGGTGGTCCGTACTTCCAAACCCTGCTGTGCCTCTCATAATAGGATCCACTTGCTCCACTTCTTCACATTGTCCTATGACAATCTTTTCGCATATCAACTGTGCGATGCGGTCTCCCGGCTCAACTGTGTAACTGTCCTTTCCCAGGTTGACCATGACCACCTTGACTTCACCTGTGTAGTCGGCGTTGATTACTCCCGCATTGACAGTAAGCTGGTGTTTAACTGCCAATCTGCTGCGTGGAGCCACCCGCCCATAGGTGCCTTCTGGTAGTCCTATAGCTAACACGGTATTGACGATTCCTTGTTCTTTTGCCTGTATCGTAATTTTCTCGTCTGCATACAGGTCATGTCCTGCAGCCTTGGCTGACCCCTGGGTAGGGAGTGTGGCCGTATTGCTCAATCTTTGGATTTTGATAGTCTGAACATCCTAGGCCTGGATCATGGAGAAATGTATCTCCAAGTTTTCTTCCAGGGCTTGCGATTCAGGGACTAAGTCCACTGCTGGCGAGCTTTCGAGGCATACTCTGGTACACCACTCGCTATCAAAGGTGATCTTGTTGTTTTCCCAATCTATCTTGGGGTTGTGTCTTCTTAACCATGGCAGACCTAACAATCCCTTATGGTTAGGTAGATCTGCGATTTGGAAGGTTGCCACTTCCCTATGGCTGCCGATGTCCATAGGTACTTCCGCTATATGGGTAATTGGTCCGATAGCGCTTGGCTCCCCTTCCGCAAGGTAGATTTCCTGTATTTCTTTCGCTTTCTTTGTTCGTATACCGTGTTTGTTGCTGAATTCTTTGTCAATAAAGTTTTCTGTAGCGCCCGAGTCAATCATACCGTTGATGATGACTGTCTTGTCCTTGCCATGTAAACGCATTTTGACCATGGCATGGTCTTTTTCTTATTCCAATGTTTCCGTGTTTGTAAGTGCCATTTAGATGTTACCGATTCGGATGGTTTTGGTTTTGTTGTCCCACAGCCCATCTCTTATTGGGCACTTTCTTCGTTTCCTGACTCTTCTGGTGTTTCTCTGATCTCCATTTTGTGTAGGTTGGTTTGTGGTTTCCAGCGATTATGGTTGGTCTTGCTGTTGAACTGCCTAGTATAGTCTTTCTCATCTCTTACATTTCGGCAATTACTGAATCTGTGCCCAGGTCTGGCGCATCCTAGGCATAGGTTGTTGTCCCTTCTTCTTGTGAATTCTGCGCGTGAGAGGTTTAGTCGTGGACGCCTTCTAGTAGCATCCAGGTCCATTGGGTCACCACGGGTTTCCATATTGTTGCCCTACTTCCAGGTTCCGTTATTGTTCCTGGCGTTTCTTGTTGTTGGATAAAGGTACGGTTGTTTCCTTGAAGGTGCGTGATCATGTTGATCCGGTTTCCTATTTCGATTGCCCAGGCTGCAAGGGCATCGATTTTTGCCGCCACCATGTGGTCCGCTACCCATGGGTCCTGGAGCATTCGGTTAATTCCATTAAGGAATTGGCATCTTAGTGTACCATCATCCTCATTCGCTTCTGTAGCTGTGAGGCGAAAGGCATTCCAGTATTCCGTGACTGGTTCCTTGCCTTGCCTCAGGCGGTCGAGCTTTGTCCTAGCTGCATTTTCTGCATCCACATCCCCAAACTGGTCTTTGAGGGCTGTACTGAAATCTTCATATGTAGTCCAGGTCTCCGGCTTGCGTCCTTCCACAAATGGGGTTATCCAGCTTGCTGCTGCATCCCTCAGCAAGCTCTTAACGTAGGTGATGCATTCCAATATGTCGTGTTTCTTGTGTCGCTTCAAAGCATAATTGACCTTACACTAAGAAGGTTCGTAGTTTGGTCGTTGTTCCATGGAAGGTAGGGGGTTTCTCGACCTTAATCCGGTTGTTGGTTGTTTCATGCTGGTTATTTATCAGAGTCAGTATCTCTTGGAACTGTGCAGTTGTAAATGCAGCTAGTTGAATTCGTGCTCCTCCACCGGCAGTTGCTGTTCCTGGGGCTGATATCCTTTCTGGTCTTGGGGTTTTCGGGTTCCAGAGATCCTGTTGGTGAGGCAGGCTCAGGTGTCACTGGACTGGTGGTTCTTTGTGACTGGCTTCTGGATAGATTTGTGCTAATTGCTACTTCAAGTGCAGAGCCAAGTGTTGAGGTATCGATTTCTCTCTCAGTAAGGTCGCTGTCGTTGTCTGTAGAGTCTGCCGTTTTGTAGTTAGGTGTTGCTTAGGTGACGCAACCAAATGTTACGATCCTATATGGTAAGCTGGTTTTACAACAGGTAACTACTTCTCTTTGGGTTGGATGAATATGACCGGGCCGTTGTTATAGTCCGGTATGGGGCGTGGCGCTAATCTCAGCCACCAGGGTATGAGTACTATTGCAACGAGTAGTACTAGGCGGATGTCCACTATTGCTCTTAGGCCTATGCCTACGTTGTCTTGATAGCCGAACCCTATGGTTCTTATCGCACAACGCCAATAGGGGAATGGAACGGTAAAGAAGTAAAGTAATTGTATAGGAAAGAACTTAAATGGTTGCGTGAAGAGTCCTAACTACAGGTCGCCTATAGGTCCTTATATAGGCACTCTTCCCTCAACCCTAACCCTGGTGACTCATACCTGTAAATCACACGACCTCCATGACTCATAGTGAGTCATAGTATGAAATCCAGCAGCTGACTCCTCTGAGTCAACTGCGCCGCGTGCCAACTATTCATAACTCATAAAACGAGTCATGTGCCCTAAAGTGGTCACATGCGTGAAACCCATGACTCCCAGCGTGAGTCATGTGCGAAAATCATTACATCATATGACTCACAAATGTGAGTCATACGCACGATCAACCAATCACAACATAACAATAATTGCACAAGTGTGCATCATGTGAAACCCCATGACTTCTAATGAGTCATAGTGCGAAATATAACAACCTTGTGACTCATAACTATGAGTCATGCGAAATCCCGCCTTGCTTAGTCACCAATCGTGACAATAACCCATATAGATTGCCCATGCCTCTGGCTTTCCTAATACTAAAAGGACCAGAGGACAGGAGTAAGGACATTGGTTACATAACTCAACGCAGTTATTGTTCCCCAATTGTCCCTGTCAAATTGCAAGAAAGGAGCCTTTTGTCCTCCTATTATCCCTCCCCATATCATGATTGCATCTTTTTTGGCAAATTTGGGAACGAGACTATCATCCTCAAACTCTTCACCAGGGCGCCGAGTCACCCAGGTTCTCCCACGAGTCCCAGATATCCAGATGTAAGATTCATCTGTCCAGATGACTCGACGCCAATCTTCCAAACTCCAGTAGTGATGGGCATATGCAAGCTCTAGTCGAAGTCTCTTCTTTCGCTCGTCTAAAAGTAGTTTTTTCCGTGCAACCCGTCGTGCATATTCCTCCAACCTGAACGCTTTCACCAAGGTCAGATCACAGGCCTGGACTCCACATAGATGTGCAATTTCTAGGAGAAGCATTCTCCGATATGCAGCACTCATTGTTGCTGCAACTACTAATATCCCAAGTATAGGGGTATCGACCGAAAAGGGTCTTCCTTTTCGCTTCTTTGGAGTTGCAGTATTACGATCCTATGCGGTAAGCTGGTTTTGCAACAGGTAACTACTTCTCTTTGGGTTGGATGAATATGACCGGGCTGTTGTTGTAGTCCGGTATGGGGCGTGGCGCTAATCTCAGCCACTAGGGTAGGAGTACTATTGCAACGAGTATGTAACGGAATCCTATTATGTTTCTGCTATTACTACTAACTTGATGTTGGTTATTACTTATTGGGGTTTATACCTGATAAGCGCTACTATTTGGTTGTACCTTCCTACTTGGTTATGACTTCCTAACTGGTTTTTCTTTCCTTGTTTCGCTTATCACCACCCCTCCTTGCTTCTACCCAGTTGGGTATCGCTATCCTCCTGCTATACCTGCTGGATTTGTATAGTAGAAGCGATCTCTTGTTCCTCCCTGTTTGGATTCCATTACTTGTTTTGTTAGCTCCATCCTGTCGCTTTTAACCCTCTGTTTTTGGAATATAGTTACCTTGGTATGTTGCCTCTGTTAGCATGTTTGTTAGACAGGATGTTTGCACTTTTGTTTTGTTTTCCTAGCTACAATCTTTTGTATTTAAAGAGCCTGCAATCCCTTAAGGATTCGGACTCTCAAGCCTCACAGGACTATCATCTTTAATACTACTAGTTGAACGGTTACTCTATTAGTTCCATACCTTTTACCTTGTCTATTGAAGACCTATCCATCGACGCTTCTCCCCCTATCCTTACAGTATCTTCAGAGTCCCTTAGGGATTGTCGAGATACTTGGGAGTAGGTTACAGAGTAGTACTAGGCGGATTTCCACTATTGCTCTTAGGCCTATGCCTACGTTGTCTTCATAGCCGAACCCTATGGTTCCTATCGCACAATGCCAATAGAGGGATGAAGAGGTAAAGTAATTGTATAGGAAAGAACTTAGATAGTTGCATGAAGAGTCCTAACTACAGGTCGCCTAGAGGTCTTTATATAGGCACTCTTCCCTCAACCCTAACCCTGGTGACTCATACCTGTGAGTCACACGACCTCTATGACTCATAGTAAGTCATAGTATGAAATCCATCAGCGGACTCCTCTGAGTCAACTGAGCCATGTGCCAACCAATCATAACTCATAAAATAAGTCATGTGCTCTAAAGTGGTCACATGCGCGAAACCCATGACTCATAGTGTGAGTCATGTGCGAAAATCATTGCATCATATAACTCACAAATTTGAGTCATGTGCACGATCAACCAATCACAACATAACAATTATTTGCTCAAGTGTTCATCGTGTGAAACCACATGACATCTAATGAGTCATAGTGCGAAATATAACAACCTTGTGACTCATAACTATGAGTCATACGAAATCCTGCCTTGCTTAGTCACCAATCGTAACATGCAGGTGCATTACAGATATTATGTACTGTACTTAGACCTAGGTTTTGATCTTCTGCAATCCTGCGATATGTCCATCCTGCTGAAAAGCATAGGGCTTGGACATAACACCCCTTTTTATAAGAGGTCTCCTCACTGTGGACAATTGGCATATTCGTTTACAGAGTGATATCCAATCTCGAAAATTCAAACCTCTTGCTCTCCCGGATCTCGATAATCCGGATACCTCGCTGTCCCGAATTGCTCAGTGTACAGGAAGAATTCTATGGATTTGAGCCTGCCACGATCGTGAGACGAACCAAAACATGCGTGAGTGATTGCGGTATTCTTGGATAACATATACACCCTGTTTAGAACTCTTAATTTGGCTTTTCAGTAGGTTTGATTCTGTGTTGTCATGGGAAAATAATGTTGTGAACGGAGTATTCCCCCGTTTTTGTCCCCCCCTTCTATATAAACAAATTATGCTACATACTGTGAATAACTGGGATTATCTTTATATACTTGGCAGTAACGTCCCGGTGCAGCCATACCTGTACCCCCCCCCCTGTGTTCAGGTACTTCATGCTGGGGACGTGTACAAGTACGGTATGGATTTGTGGTGGCTGTAGGTATTCCGAAATGGGTTGAATTCTTGGCACGGAGGATGCGAGCATAAGCACTACCATACTGTAACTTGTCCACTGTACCGTTGTGGCGGAGTTAGCTAGTTGGAGGATGTGGTCCTGTAACTGCCTGGGTTTTGCCCTGCAGAGATTTCATGTGGAAGAGAGAGAGCTTGGCGTGCAGGTTTTTCCTTTATAAGGCCCAGCTCCTTGCTTTGTTAGTTGAGACAGACAAGCCATCAGACCACACTTCAATAACACACATACACACACTCTCTCTATTGGGCTAAGTCCCATCTTTGATTCCTTCCTCTTATTCCTTGGGTTATAGAGCCAACCTACGGTTCTATCTGTCATCATCATACCATTGGATTTACCAAGAGCGGATATCAAGGGGATCATTGCCAGGTTACAGCGCAGCGAACACACCATCCATCAAAGGGAAGACAAGAAACATACCCCACAATGGTGCTCTGAAACGGATTGGTGTCTAAAAGTGTCGACAACTAGCCACCCATCCCCTGCATTCAACAATACCTGTTTATTAGCCTTTTATCATCTATCAGCTGGTTACCAAGATTGCAAGCGAAATTGACGGAGAGCCCTCCACTTTCCCTGTAGAGGCTCTGAAGAGTGTGAGGCAGGCAAGCTTGGAACAGGACGGAATCGAAGACTTAGAGACTTTATACTTTACACAAGTTGGACATTGGTATTCGGTCGCAATAGAGGCACTACTGGATTTTCAAAGCACATGGAGTAGTAGCGGACAACATTTCTTTCCCAAGCTTGATCCACTGGCATCCACCACTCAGTCGAGTAAAGTGATGGGGTCAATACGAGATATGAGTATTCAATTCACGGGGGAAGGCAATATCTGTGTGAAGGAGTTCCTTAGATGGATGGATTCCTGGTTTGCGACAATGGGAGATGAGTTCAATGGAGCAACGGCACAATCGAAAACGAGACGGGTCGCACAAATCCATGTCGCCTGCCCAATTCCTTCGGTCGCTCGCAACTTCCTAAATACGTTGTCAAGTGAGGTATTCTGGGATGAGGACCAACTGAGAAAGGCCTTGATGATACAGTTCCACGATACAGAGATGGAGGGCCAGGCCGATGAGGATATTTTGTCTACGATGCATGCACTTCGTCAAGGGGATCGCGATGTATTCAAGTATTCACAGAGAGTCCTCAAATTACTTCAGCGGAAGCCAGGTGGGTTTAACCACTACGACAGGATCCTGATCAGTTACTACATCAACGCATTGGCAAGTCGGCGCCTACGTGAATTGGCCACCATGAGTTATCGCAAACCAGACTCGCACGAGACTCCCTACCAGGTTGTCAAAGGTGTTATGCATTTAGCTGCACAGTTGGGAATCAAGGGTTATAAGAAGTACGATTTCGATAGTGAGGATGATGACAAAGAAGACATCGATGACGACAATGATTCTTCTGATACGGACGATAGCGGTAGCGATAGAGAGTCAGATTCGGATAACCATCAACGGTGGAATGGGATCAGGCGAAAGGCTAAGAAGTATGAGAAGAAGAGGATGAGCAGGAAGAAGGAGAAAAAGATGAGGAGTAAGGAGAAGAAGAGGGTTAAGGAGAATGTAGAAGAGAAGGGAGTAAGAGGAGAAGTTAAGGAGTTGAGAGAAATGATGCATGATCTGATGAAGATCCAGAAGGCGTCTATCGCACAGAGTACGGATGTTGCAAGTCAAAACCGGGAAAGCGATATCATCCCACTAGACACCTACGCTGTCGGCAATGGATATGGAAGATGTGGACAGCCAGACCAGTATCGTTACTGACCAGTTAATACAGGCCATCCTCGTAGTGGACCCTCAGAATACCCCAACAGAAGGAGTCAAGTGTTGCCACCTGCAGATTTCAACTGTCAAAGAAGAACCAACTTTACTCCATTTTACGGTAACAGCTAATACGAGCACCGACAAGGAGATCTTTCAACTTGCTATCAGTTTTCCGAACCTACAAGACTGGCAGTTCACGGTCAACATTTCATGCAAAATAAGGATTCCTTTTCAGGTGCTGGTCGTGTCCCACGCAACTATGATGGTAATTCTTCAACTCAACCTATCTTCGGTCCTAATGGCAGGCTATATTACCCAGCAAGATTACCCATCTGTTTCCATTGCCAGGAAGAAGGCCATCTACGTCCGCAATGCCCGAGGTTACAGGATTATGAGCCAGGATCGAGAACGGCTATCCCACCACTTAACCATCCGGAACCGTCAAGTAGGCCCAAGGAGTAGCCCTCCGCAGGGACTGATGGAAGGCCTGTGAGTGTTGTTGAAGTTGCAGTCAGATCTTCCGCACTTGACGGAGTAAATGTTCGGGAGGTTACAACAACTGACTTGGATCTGGATAACTTGAAGGAATTTATTTGCAAGATTGGTGATGATGTTGATGATGAGGATGATGGAGATGAAAGAGATGGAGCTCCGGTGATGGCAGGTGAGACTGCCAGGCGTTTTAGCGAACTACCATCCGATTTTAATGGGGAACTGGGACCTTCGAGCCAGCGCCAGCGACGAGATGGCGATAATGATGGTGACGTTGAAGAGGTGACATCTGGACAACGACAGGTCAGAGCGGCTGTTGTTAGAGCTCCGCGTAAGCCGATTCGGTTGATGTCTGGCAGAGATAAGTTTGACTTTGTTGGTGCCTTCCGTGAAGCTCCGGTAGTTGGACTTAATTTGGGATCCTTTTTCGATCTTGCACCATCAGTTAAGCTGGACATCTGTCATCTTCTTGTTCAAGAGAGAGCCAAGGGTGTTTCACGAGGAAAAGCTAAAGGGAAAGAGAAGAAGGTTGTGATAGACTTGAGCGCAAGCGGTACTCCGAGAGAGGCCACTCAAGGAGCAACTTCGGGAGCAGAGGTCGCTGTTGTCGCGAATGAGCGAAGCTTGGGCAACATTGTCAACTTTTACACCTAAGGAGTTATTCACACTGGGGCTGGAAGAGATCATGTCAAGCGGATCTTAGTTGATGCTGGTTCGGTGGTTAATCTCATGCCAATACACCTTCTCCGTTCGATGGGGGCAAAGTTACAAAAGGCTGGAGGAATGGTTATTAGGACTGCAACGAATGCTTAGGCAAAGATAGCTTTTTGCGCTGATGTGCGTATCGTTGTGGCAGGTGTTCCATGTCATCTGAGAATCTACGCATTATCGGAAGAATATAAACCGACATACCTCCTTCTCGTCAGCAGACGTAGGCTGCAAGATGTTAAGGCAAAGGGTGACTATGCAACTAGTCTATACTATATAACTGGGAGCAACGGAATTAGAGTTCGGATTCCAAGCGATACGAGTCATCAGAGTGAGGTGGAGAAATCTAAAACATCCAAGCAACAACCACGAGTCCCGATCGTTTTGAGAGATAAAACAACTAGCAAGCGTGAGCTATTGGCCGAGGTTGAAGAAGAGCTTGAGTGGTAGGCATCTAATGGCAACCAGTTTTTTGAGGAGTTAATTGATTTGATCAAGCGTCAGGCAATGGAGGAGATGAAAAATGAGGATGAGTGTAAGGCAGAAGATGGTGGTGTTTCCGATGAGTCGGAAAACTAATGTCACCAGTTAATGAATCGAGCCGATTGGCTGGTGATGAAGGGATAACAGATCAGTTGAGTATGTTAGGTATAATAGGTTCAGATGATAAAGATATGATGGTTGATGTGAGAAAGTTTGATGTTTGTACTGAGATGCAGGATAGTTTAGACATTACTGAGGATGTGCCAGAGATTGAGACAGATGGGTGATGTACTGTGGAGTCTGATATTGAGAGCACGTTTGTGGATGAAGTTGAGACGTTTGGTGAAGAGGAGATTTATCTTTGTGGAGAAGTTGGCTACTGGAAGGACAGTGGTTGGAATTGGCAAATGGTAAACGCATGGGAAGTGAGTCATGGAGTTAGAAAGAGAAGGGAATGCGAAGGAGATGAGGGGGACATGAGAAGTGAGCAGCGTGTTGTGGATATTTTGGAGGCAGAAGAGGTACCAGAGGAATACGATCAGGGTGAGGAGATGGGCGAGTTTGGGCTCATACTGGAGTTCCCAACAAATCGTCGGCCCACCAGTTACCATCAGACGATAATAAGTTCTGCAGTCGAGAGTCCTGCCTGGTTTGCGGCCTCCAGAATCAAATTGGGAGAGCAGTTGACAGCAGCGCAGAGAGCAGATGTAGAATGCCTTCTCTATACATGGAAGGATCTATTCGCCGACAAGTTGAAGGATATGCTAGTGACAAATCTACTAGTACATCGAATTCCTATCTATCACGGAGCACAACCTAGACGAGCGAGGGATAAGCTCTACACAAGGGAAGAACGAGACTGGTTGGAGTTGAATATACTACTGTTGGAGGAAGCGGGGATTATCGCACGTTCAGAATCTCCCTGCCCGCACAGGACGAAATTTGTACGGAAGAAGGATGGTGGATTGCGAATGGTACATGTCTTTTGTCTGATCAACTGTGCAACAATGTTATCCGGCTATCCAACGAAAAGGATCAAACCAATTCTCAATATTTTGATGCAAGCAAGGTTCTCAATTTACTTCCAAGCGGACGCAGCGAATAGATTTTAGGTGGTTCCTATGGATCCCTCCTATGCCTATCGGATGGCCTTCTCCACCCATGATGGACAGTGGCAATACTTGAGAATAGGTCAAGGTCTGGCAGGTGCGCCACAAACATATGCCCGATTGTGTTACAAACCTATCCTTAGTCTGCCGGACAAGGCACACTATCTTCTTTAACAGCAACAGGTAACGATACGTACCGCTCGTCTTACCGCTCTTCCGGTCACGTAGCCTTATGTCGCCTAGGGAACGCTGAGTCCTTTCACTCCTAGCCCGTACGACTGCTCCTTAGCGATATGTTCTCGAGATCACCCTTCGGTCAGTGATGTAAACGGATGGTCGTAATAAGAGTAGAGTATAGATTGAACTAATA
>QFET01020206.1:0-38102 GCA_003316355.1 Tuber calosporum | reverse complement strand
GGGGCGGGGGTCGAGATAGCGGAGGAGATCTCATCCACGCGCATAGTCATTGCGGCAAGTCGGCTGACTACCTCATTGATTCCAGAGAGGGCGGTGCAGAGGAGTGGTATGATGGTGGCTTCCCCATCGGAAAGGTTATGGAGGAGGGAGCTGTCAAAAGCAGGGAAGGATTCCTGGGAGAGGCTAAACTGGGTAACTATTGCATCTAGGAGGTTTAGGGTTGCAATCAGGTGGTCGGGGAGGGGTCCAGGGGTGCTGGCGCCGGAGGAGTAGGCTGAGTAGGGGGCTGTACGGTGCTGGGTGCGTGAGGCTGACCTGGAGGGGCCAGGGGAAGCTGTGGCCATCACTGTTACACAGGAAGTGGGGCTGTGTTGCTAAAGAGTGAAGATAAGCGAGGGGCAAGATTTGGTGTGTCGTGGCTGTTGCCAGACAAAAGGGCGAAGTTGTGTTCGGCTAAAAGGGGCAAGAGTTTCAAGCGGGAGGAAAATAGAGGGCGCCTCTAAATAAAGTAGGGGGCAGCCAGCTATTTATATAGGTGCGTATCCTCCATGTACTTAGTAACAAAAATAGGGAAAACATTGAAAGAAACATAAGTGCGAATATGTTTGACCCAGAAAAACTACCAAGGAAATCCCTATACAATATGCGTAATCTGAAGTGGTGTGCGCGAAATAAACGGAAAGATAACTCATGATACATGACCGGTAAAAGGTCAATAGAAATGGAAAGATAACCGTGAAATCCCACACATAACATAAGAAATATATGCATTAATTGTCAAACATTATCATGAAATATAACCGTCAATATGATATACCCTAGCAGTAGTAATATCCGTAGTTTCCCTGAGTAAACTAGAAATAACCAAGCAGAGACATAAACAATATTACTATAGGAAATATACATATGAAACGAATTGAAGATTTTCAATACTTCCCCTCCTTTTCTATAGCCCAACAATCTCACCATCTGTTTATGTGCCGGTTTCGCACGTACCTTGTTCCAAATGTCAGCAATATATCCTGATGACGCAACCTTCAGGAGTGTGTAAAAACCGTTATCGATCTCCACTCGTAATTTGTGAAAATGGATATCGATATATTTTGTCCGTACATTTAGTTGAAGGTTGGTTGCTAGAATGTTTGCACCAGTATTGTCGGCATGTAAAGCGATCAGATTTGTTAGCCGAATGTCACTGAGACCTTTGATGTACCATTGGATTTGCCTTGCTGCTAGGGACATAGCTACATATTCCGCTGCTATAGTAGATGTTGCGACCGAGGCTTGCTTCTTAGACCGCCAGGATATACAGGCTGTGTTAAAAAGAATAACAAACCCGGAGACGGAGTGGTGGGTATCAAGACAAGATGCAAAGTCCCCATCCACATAGGTTTTTATAGCGTTTGTAGTTGAACAAGGGTAGAAGACTCCAATGTTATTTGTACCGTGATTGTACCGAAGGACGTGTTTAGTGGCCATTTGGTGGATTTCACTCGTGCAGGAACAAAATTGTGTGAGAAAGGATATTGTATACGCTAGATCGGGTCTGGGACCAGTTGTCAGGTACATAGGTGATCCTATTATCGATTGGTATATTGACATGTCCTGTATCTGTTCATCCACTGTCCCTTTCTGTAGTTGAATGCCTTTGGGTAAGGGGGTAGAGAATGGCCGTGAGTTTTCCATACCATATCGCACGAGGCCTGACTTAATGTATGGTTGCTGGGTAAGATGTATGCCATCTGTTGTATAGGTAATATGGAGGCCAAGTAAGAATGTAGCTTCCCTTACGTCCATATTCTCAAGTGCTGTTTTTAGGTATTCTATAAGAGAAGTAGCTTGAGGATGTTAGCCGAGTATATAGCGATGTCATCAATGTAAACCAATAAGTATATTTCGTGTTTACCATGTACCAACATGTATGGGTCAAGGGCGGATGTCGTAAAACGTTTGGATGTTAAGTATCTAGCGCGGAGAGCGTACCATTCGTTCGCAGATTGCTTAAGTGCATAGAGACATTGGTTAAGTCGCCATACTTTGTCCATTACAGAACCCAGGCAACAGTAGCATGTAGACTTCTTCCTTCAACTCACCATGAAGGAATGCAGATTTGACCTCCAATTGCCGTGGTCGCCAGTGGTTTTTAGCACATATTGCAAGGAGGAAGCGGAGTGATTCATATTGGATAACCGGACCGAAAGTATCTTCAAAGTCAAAACCCGATACTTGTGAGAATCCTTAGGCAACAGCCCTTGCACGGTACCTCTCTCATGTACCACTAGCATTTCGCTTAATCTTAAAGACTCATTTACTGTCTATAATCATGCGTCCTGTAGGCTTATCTACTTCATGGAATGTACAACTTTTCACAAGGGCCTTTATTTCATCGTCCATTACGTAGGTCCATTGTTCCTTAAGCGAGCTGTTCACTGCTTGGGTTTAGTTTTTATGATCCTCGTCAGATGGTACAGAGACATTTCTGCCAAAGTCTTATGGTGGGCATACTGTTATGCTAGATCTGCTCCGTATATCGGGAGGATTTACTAGTTGTACTTCCTGTACAGGAGGATCCGGTATTTCTTCAGGAGTTCGGGGACGGTCATAATATTGAAGATGTTCAGGCGGTGGAGGTGGATGTAAATAAATAGTTGGTTTGTCATTTGCTTCCTGTGGTCGAATTTTATCGGGTACCAGTACTCTTTGGTAGGAAGGTTGGTAGACAGTGACAAAGGTCTCTGATGAGGGTGCAGGTTCCTTGGCATCAAGATGTAGCCATGTCTTAGTTGTCCAGTGAAGCTGACGCGTGTCTAAGATCTTGTGCAATAATGGTATGTATATACGGTATATTTTGCTGGAGGAAGTATATCCAACATGGTATCCTTTTATGGCCCAGTGCTTTAACTTTGTTCCTGGTTTCGTGGTCTCCACAGGTATATGGACAAAGCATTTGGTCCTGTAGGGGCGTAGGTGGTTTACTAAATACTTCTTGTTGTAGAGAGATTCATAGGGCGTTAGTTTTCCTATGGATCGGTTAGGGAGAATGATCTGGAGATATACAGCTGTTGTACCTGCTTCGGCCAATAGACGCTGTGTAAGACCTGATAACATAGAGTGTGTAGATGTGATAATGGTCCTATTGTACGATTCGGCAACGCCATTAGATTCATGAGAGTAGGGAGTTATTCTGTCCTGTATGATACCCAGTTTTCCAAACATGGTTGCCAGATCTTTGTTAACATATTCTCCTCCATTTTCGGTCCTGAATCGCTTAATGGTAGTGTTGTCGTGGGTGTGTCTTTCTTTGATGAATTGGTAGAACACTTTAACGGTATCGGATTTGCCTTTTAGAGGATAAATCCAAGTATACCATGTAAATCATCAATAAAGGTGACATAGTACCAGGAGTCTCCGAAGGAAGGGGTTGAGAATTTTCACTAAGATCAGAGTGGATTAAATCAAAGGGATTTTGACATCTTTTGTCTGAGCATTATGGTTTGCGTTTTGTTAATTTGGACGTAATGCAGGTTTCACACAGCCAGTCTTGCGGAAATTCGGGGATAGTTGGATTGTCAGAGTATTTGGTACTTTTGAGGTAGGATGGTGAAGGATGTCTGAAGGCTTCATGCCATTGTTGGTAAGTCATCTTGTTCGCCACTACTATCTCTTCTTACAGAACATAACCTTGACCGTCAAGCTTTCCCCATATCACTTCTCTTTTATTCTCCCTGCATACAAACATATCCGCCACTTTACTACGCAAAGAAAAACTATTCCCCAAAGAAACAATTGCGCGCCATGAGAACAACTTACTTTGACATAACTTTGGAACCTAGAGAACATGTTTTAGGAATACAGGTGCTACATGACCATTTGTAGTTTTGGCCATGAGCTTGACAGTTCCTTAGCCACATGATTCTATTACCGAATCATCGCCTAACTTAACACTCCCTGTACTTCGTTCAAAGTTTAGAGGAAGGTCTAGGTTGCTTGTCATGAGTGAGCTTGTACCTGTATTGATTATCCAGTTGTGTGGCTGAGGAATCTTTTGCGTAGAAAGGAGGGATGCGGATATACTGACCAGTTCAGATATTTCTTCTTTGCCGATCTTTGCGCAACTAACAGCTGTCTTTTCCTTCTTCTTTTGTCTGTCGCTATTGAGTTTATTGTACACATACCAGGTACGTCACACAGTGCAAGCAGTGGAGTAATGCTTTTTTCCGTAGGTAAATTCCTTGGGGGTGGCTGCAGGTCTCAGGCGAGGTTACCTTCCTTTTCCTTTAACATCAGCGCTTTTAGACGCTTTGTCGTCCTCTGTGCTAACCGCGGGTCTCATGTCCAACAACCTGTTGTAGACATGGTGGTAGCTAAGGTACTCCTTGGTTTGGAGGTTGTCGACAATGTAACTGATCGACTCGGGAAGTGAGAGGAGATGACAGGCTTCTTTAGCTTTGGATAATTCGAATTCCGATTTGAATACAAATGGTAGTGCATATCGTTCGTCGGCGGAGGAGGAGGACCAACGGTGTTTCATTAGATTTCTGAGGCTATCGTACTTGTTAATATGGTCTGCAAAAGCCTCCGAGGTATCGTATTTGGTAACGAGGACAGGGTTGTGTTGTTCCAAGAAGAATGTGGTATTTTCTCTCTCAAATTTATCTTAGAACACTTTCCAGATTGCGCGTGGTGTTTTGTGTGTGGCCAACAAAATAAGCCTCTGCGAGTAAATAGTTTCAAGGAAGTAGGCTATGGCCCATTGGTATCGATCGCAAAATTCATCTAATCTGTAATTATTATTATTTCTATTTTCGTCCTTTTCTTCTTCCAGTAGAGTTTCCTTTTCCGTTACTATGTCCCAGCAATTATATGGAGTAAGGACATATTCCGTGATATCTCGCCAGGTCCGCTGGTTGTCAGGGCCAGTGAGCTTTGGGATGTAGCTCAATTTATAACTGGGTGCCCAACTACGTTAGCAGTTGTTAGCATAAGATCTGGGGCTTGGTGCAGGTGTTTCTGAACGAGGAACAGTGGTTTTTTTTTTCGACATGGCCATTTTCGCTCGATAAAGGCAAAGTCAGTTAACTTGCTAAGTACCGGTACTTTGCTTTGCACTTGTGAGTGTTTGCAGCTAGGATATTGCACTTTGCATAGTAACTCGAATTTATTGAGAGAAGAAAACTTTGACTTTAGCAAGGAGCGCCAAGACTTTTCGTTTCAGATTTGACAACAATGTTTCGCCAATAACTTTTCGTTTCGCGAACGATTTTTCGTTTTAACCAATGTTTTGTTTCGTGGTTCGTTTCGAAGAAATGTTCGATGTTACATGAAATATTTTTCTGTAAAAGTTGTTCGTTTCGTTTCGGAATGAATTTGTTTTTTGTTGAAAGAGGATAACATGTAAGTGTAAGTCGTATAGCAATGGATGTACCAGGCTCATAACCTGTTTAAATTATGTGTATTGGCACAATCTTATAGCATGAGTATGAAAATTCAACCTGGTATTTAGAGTATACCATGTCCACGCTTGTGTGATGGGTATTGTAGTATGAAGGTAGATTGGTAGTATTTCTTATCCTTAATTAACTAAATAAAGTAGGCAGCAACCAGCTATTTATACAGGTGCATATCCCCTATGTACTGAGTAACAAAAATAGGGAAAACATTGTAAGAAACAAAAGTGTCAACATGTTTGAACCTGAAAAACTAACAAGGAAATGCCAATAAAATAAGCGTAATCTGTAATGGGGTGCGCGAAATAAACGGAAAGATAACACATGATACATGACTGGTAAAAGGTCACTATATATGGAAAGATAACCGGGAAATCCGGTACATAATATAAGAAATATACGCATTAATTGTCAAATATTATCATGAAATATTACCGAGAATATGATATACCATAGCTGTATTAATGTCCTTAGTTCCCCTTTGTAAACTAAGAATAACCAAGCAGAGATATAAACAATATTATCATAGGAAATATACATATGAAACGAATTGATGATTTTCAACATAGTGCACCTGTTGTACTTGACTAAACGGCATCTATTCTTGTAACTACATAGCTACACAAGCGGGTAGCTCAAATGGGTTCGCTGACTATACGATGCAGGAAGCAATAGTTTATTAACTAATATAGCCGTGTCAAGACTGATTTCCTTAAGAGTTTTGGAATGTCTATCAGTAAATGTTCGCACATAGGCTATATTCCTTAACGAGTAGAGCATTATCCAGATATACATTTTGATCTCGCAGACTCCCTGAGGCTTATTCCATAAGACTCGAATACCTAAAAAGGGATAATGATACCTAGAGTAAAATGAGAGTGCTGGCTAGTTTCAATACTCGCAACTTGCCAGAGTTGGCGATTTGCTTAAGCAAACATAATACTTCTGATACCATGCAGTCGGTTCCACGGCTTTGAGATATATCTTGTTTTATGACTCACTTTGATATGATGATTTTGATAGTATTTCATCAATTGTAGTACTTTACTGCAGTGATACAAATTGTGAATAGCGGTGCCAGAGGGCCGTTTTAGGCTACCAATCTATCCCCCATCACAGTAGGGTGAGTATTCTAGAATGTCTCAATTCATGTAAAATTAGAGGAGTGTAACTTGAGATCACAGCTCCCATTTGCTAAGAACACGGTCGAGTAATTGCCCTTATCATAGATGGAATTGCTCTTTACCCAGGCTTAATGCCTATAAACAGTAGAAGTTGTACTCTAATAACATTCCCATTATTTACTGCTGATCTAGTTCTCCTGATACAAGTATTTAGGCAGTTATGAGTGGCCGCATGGCCACCAAATTGCTTACCTTGTATTCCCCAGATTTCACAGTTAGACTCCCCCAATAGGTTCCATATTCCAACTGTGGCTGTGGGTTACCTGGCCTATAGTGCTTTCTCTAACTAATACCGCTTCATGGTTATATTGTCTAAGTTGGTTACGATCATATTCTTGGCCTAAGGTTCCCCTATCCATGCAGGTTACCCTATTCAAGTATGGATCTGGGTTACCCATCAAACCAAGTTGCTAAGTCACTTACCATTGTGAAAGTTCTTAATGTTGTCATATTACTTTGCAGGTATTTTATACAATTTATCCTCATATCTTCGCAGGACCTCGAATTGAGATGACCTTTAGTAAGCTACAGCAAATGATAAAAGGACAGTAAAAACTACCCCACTGTTGCGCAAGTCGGTCCTCAGACATAGTTAATTCTTTCTGCACTGTGGTTCTGATTTCAAGTCCAATTTGCTAGTACTCAAGTGATATCCTTTGATCTGTTGGTTTAGCGGTATAACATTTTTGGGAGGTGCAACAATGATTTCCTCGCTGTTCCTACCAATATCTTAAACCATTTCTATGCATTCGCCTCACCTCAGTACCTTACCAATAAAACCAAGAATTGTACATACCTGTATGGTCTCTTTCAATTTGCACTCCAAAACCACCGGAGGTCGACTATGCTCTCTACTACTCTACTCCACTCCGAATCAATTATGTCAGGACGAGAGACCTGCTTTGCAGTCCCTCAGACAAGGTCCTCACGTTAAGGTTCCTAAAGTCCTCTATTCAAGTTTGTGTACATTGTCCATCTGGCAGGCAGGTAAAGTTCGTAAACATAGGGCCCTATCTTTCTCTTCACTATGACTAGACCAAATCATTTATAGTCTAACATTAAAAGTGGTTGTGTTTTGCGAATGTTGTGTCTGCCTTAAAAGACCTGTATGGCCAGCTATGGTCGGCCTTGTGCAACATTCTTCATGTGATATACTCTGCACTGTGTATATGTATTTTATCAAGCCATTTCTGTTGGCATGCCCAGACTTTCTACAAATTTTGGTAAAGGTCCTGCCATGTACCTTCCCAATTTGTAACCAGAAGCTAGCTATTTAGCTTAAGGCTTGATGCTCAGACACTGCCCCAGAGCAATTGGTCCCTAGGATAAATCTGAAGTTCGCCCCTAAAGGAGATTCCATAGACGACCGAGATATTTACCTATTTTATACATAGTCTGTAAGCTGTAACAATGCTGCCTAATTGTTTTACAGATAAAGACAATAGCTTCTTAGAAACTGTTCCGGAATCTGATTAAGCTTTTTAGTTTGCATGACAGATCCTGGATGGAACACAGCTGAGCCATTGATTTAAGTTTTAGAAAATCCATGTGACTCATCCAAAACATATATTTGAATCTGTATTACAATCAGAGATAATTGATTTAGCGAGTCTATGCAATCAGCAAACCTCCTTCAGTTAAACAAGTGCCAGTTAGTTTATGGGTATCTCTATTGCCTGTGTAATAAACGGATCCAGTTTGGAGACCCTATCCACAATAACCCCAACCTTAGAGTATCCTTTGGAAAGTGGTAACACCATAATGAACTTTAAAGAATTTGCTTTCGAAGGTCTCACTAGAACTTCAATACCATTAAGGAAGCTGAGCTTCTCGTGCCTGATAGTCTAGTATTTTAGGGTAGCCAATTAGTTACTGTTGAATTGTATATTCAGTGTTTGTAGTGTGAAAATCATAGAACTTTACAGAAATCTTTGTGTAAAGTAAAGTGAAAGATAAAGGTTCTATTGGTATAATAACTTGATAACTTATTAACAATATTTATTGTTATGGTCTCTTGTCCATTGGTTAATAATCCAGGGACTACTCTACGAGAGACTGTGAACCTTTTATACACTTTTACTAGTACTGATGATATAGATATATATCAAGTATTATCACGATTGGTGACTAAGCAAGGCAGGATTTCGCATGACTCATAGTTATAGGTCACAAGGTTGTTATATTTCGCACTATGACTGATTAGAATTCATGGGGTTACACATGATGCACACTTGTACAATCATTGATATGTTGTGATTGGTTGATCATGTGCATGCCTCACATTTGTGAGTCATATGATGTAATGATTCTCGCACATGACTCATACTATGAGTCATGGGTTTCGCGCAAGGGACCACTTTAGGGCACATGACTTATTTTATGAGTTATGATTGGTTGGCATGCGGCGCAGTTGACTCAGAGGAGTCAGCTGGTGGATTTCATACTATGACTCACTATGAGTCATATAGGTCGTGTGACTCACAGGTATGAGTCACCAAGGTTAGGGTTGAGGGAAGAGTGCCTATATAAGGACCTCTAGGTGACCTGTAGTTAGGACTCTTCACGAAACCATCTAAGTTCTTTCCTATACAATTACTTTACCTCTTTACCGTTCCATTCCCCTATTGGCGTTGTGCGATAGGAACTATAGGGTTCAGCTATCAAGACAACGTAGGCATAGGCCTAAGAGCAATAGTGGAAATCTACCTAGTACTACTCGTTGCAATAGTACTCCTACCCTGGTGGCTGAGATTAGCGTCCCGCCCCCTACCCGAGTATAACAACGGCCCGGTCATATTCATCCAACCCTAAGATAAGTAGTTACCTGTTGCAAAACCAGCTTACCGCATAGGATCGTAACAAGTCTCCTTAAAGAATACTGCTGTAATGCTCTTATGAATCAGTTGGTATGGTATTCCGATCCTCAACTCAGCCAAAGACCCATAAGTTAACTCAGAGAGGAAAGGTATCAGAGGCCTGCCTAGCTGCGAAACAACCTGTGGTACATTATCCAAGGGATGGTACCTTGGCACTAAGTTAGGCAGGGTAACCCTGAGCTACACTTAGCTATGGTACCCCAGTAGAAATGGGTAACCCGGGGTACTGCTCAGGTATGTTAACTCTGCTAGTCTGGGTAACCTAGGATCACTGTTAGCAAAGGTAACTCTGTTTGACAGGGGAACTGGTTAGATAGGGACTTTAAAAAACTAGAAAAACTTTGGTAAGCGATACTTAGGCCATCAGGCCTCGTTTGTTCATGTAACCAAGTGTGTGATGGTCGCAAAACCAATTATGAACAACAGAGAGGCTAATCACGGTTCTTCGGTAACGCAAAAGTGCATTACCCAGATATGAAAGACGATTTGGGCCATGATAGAGGCAAGTTATCCTACCTTAGGGATCATATATAAAATTGTAGATCCCAAGTTACCCTACCTTCAACGTTATCCGCAATACAAAAAATCCTCAAAGCCACCAGTGGGTAATTTGGAACAAGTTGGTAAACAACCATTGTGACTGGTAGCGTAGTGTAACAGTTTGTTAAATGCTAACAAAACTGGGCCGTTGGAGGTGGTCCTGTAAGACCATATATGTCGCAACGGTTCACTGGAGATATCATGTCCACAGCGTATATAAGAGGGTAGGCAACAGCTGACCTTGAGCTAGTTGCTAGTATTTAAAGTAGATCGCGCTCCTGGGGTACCTAGGAACCTGATATTCCTATGGGAGGTGTGGAAGTCCCTTCGCGGGTTATCTGGGAGTCGAGAACGAATGCAAGTTAGTTTTGACAACATTTCTATAAAAAGCAACTAACTCCCTTGGACCATACAACAACTGAGAGACATTAAAGGACTCCCAGGGCATTCCATCTTTTCACGGCTGAGGTGCTTACCGAACCATTTGCTATAGGTAGCGCCTATTTAGACAACATACTACTCGGACTTGCCCGGGGAACTTGGTAATAACTACAAAAGCTGCCAATAGGCCACGTAGACAAGGTTGACTACCATGTTTGAAAAGAAGGAAATGCCACAGGGCAACTTAGTTTTAACTTAGATAATAAGTCAATTGCTGTCCAGACAGTCAGCTACTGACAATACTACGATCCAAAAGGTTTTTCTCTCCTGCAGACATAATTGTTATGCTTTGCAGAAAGCCAATTCAATTAAGGAGATTCTCCTTATCTGAGCTATCTGAAGGCTCTGGCAGGTAATTCTACCAGAGCCAGGCGTTGATAGCTCAGAGTGGAGAAGGATGCTCTAGAATGATCAGAGTAAGGATGGGTGTCTATGGCCTTTATAATTCTACTATAAATAACCGCGATCGGCACTCTACTATAAAATACAACTATTCTCATAAGGTAAACATGTTTAGACAAAAGCTTGCGCTTAACGATTTTAAGTTTCATCATTTCATTCGAACCACCTTAACTTTACCTTCTGTAAGTTTGGGTAAGTATCTTTTGGTGTATTCGCAACTGTAGGATCCATCTTTCTAAAGCGTGCCCCTATTACAGAATATCGTTAAGAGATGCCCTTATCTCTCTCTGGAGAATTGTTGCTCCTGGAAATCCCCTTTCGTGACATCTACGAGTAATGGTATCCATGTCTAGAACAGGTTGCACAGGGTGGAAAGTATTATGTCCGAAATGTGACTTACATGTTAACAATGAAATGCCTCTAACTCATTTGGGCCTATGTTGGACTACAATTCTATCGCAGACCTTCGAGGCTTGGGTTGTGAATCGTTTACCAAGTTAATCGTAGTGGGCCACATTGAGGTGCCTGAGGAATGTCAGATGATGATGATCGTCTATCCTATGGCAGTCATGATATCAATTGTGGATAATACCTCCACGTTGGTGCTCGAATCAGTCCTAGAAGGTGTTATTTTTGATTGGTTTACCCATGTAGTTTTTGTCCAATATAGAATCTGCATGAAGTAGGTGGATGATTATCTTAAGCACAGTCCCAACTGCAATACTTTATCTCAGACAAGCAAGTCCATTTTCCCGGGAACATGGTCAACATGGCTACTGAGTGCGTGAAAAAGGTACAGGGTGCCTACCGCCAGCAAGTCATGACAACGCATGTGCAGAAGAGCCATGAAGAGGCTCTATAGTGTGATGTGAAAGCTAGAGTCAATATAGACTCATAAAATAACGTGATCATGGAGCCAGCTCCTCCCCGTCCCGGGGTGTCAACTAGACCCTTTAGCTTGGTACCGCATTTTGCAAAGGTAATGGCGGATGTAGACTGCCATCAACATTTGACACAAGCCGCAATAGAACACTTGGGTATAGGAGAAACTGCATGGTCGTCACAGGAAACTCCTTTTACATTGGCTGACAAAGCCTGTTTAGCCAGCCGATCACCTAGCACTTCCACCGCAATAAGAAGATCGTCTAGGTTTGCATGGGTTTCCAAGGATAAGTGTCCAGCAAAACCTAAGACATCGATAATGGATGCCACCCGTATTGGGGGTGATGGTCCCATCAACTTGATCAATGGTCTTAGAAGCTGAACGACTATATGCGGTGGCAGAGGTAACTCCCTTGCTTGCCACACCACAAAATCCAGTACTACTAGTCCCTCCCACAGCACCACTGGCACTAGCCAGTCCTACTGGCAGCCCTGGATGGACTGGGTTTTTAGGGGTAGCAGCGCAATCTGCTTAGACTTATTGTTCCGATGCTTGTACAATCGAGGATGTACCTGCTGCCTATATTTTCATCCATGAAGCCCATTGCAGACGGGGGCCGAGTAAGCCTTTAAAATATAAGCCTCCTGGTACAAAGTTGAATTACACCCATTGTCGTTTGTCTGATTCCGAACATGATTTGGATGTTGCTGCCTGTCCCATCTTTCAACAACTTGTTGAGAGGGCAGTGGATAAGGTCATGGCTGCTAGAGGACCCCATCTGCTTAACCTCAATGACAGTCATCCCCTCCGGAAAACAGTCAACCTTGCTCCTAGGACCAGCTTACTGTATTCGATGAAACTTGGAGACTTCGCATTGGAATACCAGTTGAGACGATGGTAACCTACAACCATCAGGGTAGAACGTCGGCGTAGGACAAGATGCAAGTGATTATGACTACTCAAGCAGTAGCTCCGATTCTACTTCTTTCCTGCCTGTTCTAAGCTGCTTTCTTGGTAGACGAAAGTCACGCTCAATTGAAACTAAAAAGCGCAAGTACTTTAAGTGGTGTCAAGCTTTGACAGACTATCTTCCAATGTGCAACAAGTAGTCCCATTCATGGTAAAAGAAGTATGAGAGTTTGGGGATTAGACGGTTCAATTGTAACCCACTTGACACATTGTGATTCATCTAGGATGCAGAGATACGGTTTGACTATCTGCACTTCAAGTAAAACAATATGGACCAAGTTAGCATAAATATCGCGCTTCTTGAAGGAGCTGCCTAGAAATAGACTAATAGCATTGTTGTGCAAATTAGTCAGGATACTGCTCTGCGTGCCGGAATAACATTTAACGCCCAGAACGAATTCAGTACTTGGGTAGGTTTCTGAAAGTGTCTAGAGTCCAGTTTCGGTGGTTGCTCAGATCAGGTTTGCACTCTTGGAGGTGGACGGCTCTGGCCATGAAGGCAGGAAAGATTGACAGTTGGTAGATCAGCGCATTCGGTTAGCCAGCGAGTTACATTTTACATGATTGCGGTGAAGGATAAGGCTCGCATAGGTATGACCACAGACTTGCCACATGCCAGGGGGCTTAAAACTCTAAACTCAGAGTCATATATTGATTACCTCAACCTCCTGCTCAACACTGGTCATTACCTTGAAGATATGGCATCTATTAACCGTACGGTTATTAAAGAAAAATACAATTGCCACTAGCATAGCGTTGATAGGTCATCAGGAAACAATTGACAACGTAAGAAGGAGCGTGGTCCAGGGAGTCGTAATCCTAAAACCTCACAGCCCATGACTAACCCCTCTAGGGTTAATATGATTGACTATGAGGAAAAACTTATGAACATTGCGTTAACCCTGACTGACAAATGCCGCCGACTGAAATAATGCTCGCGTTGTGGGATTGAGGCTCACTTCGGTAGTCATTGTACCGCTTCCCTAACTGGTCGTACCATCCATCAAACCAGCATATATATAGGACTGCTTCTGAAGCTGGACATGGAACTTAAAATGTGTCGAAACTACGATGCAATACAGCTTCTGTGGTTGAGAAAAAGGTTATTGAGCTATTCGGATGACATATGAGACACAAGGTGGATACCGATAGTAGCGAATAAGTAAGTAATCACGAAATTATTAAAGAAACCAGAAAACTGACTCCCTCTCCACGCAATTAGGCATGGAGGAAAATGATTGAATGGAAGGGAAATTAGACTACAGAAGTACCCTACCTCATGTAAGATGACTAAGCTAAATCGATACTGCAAGATAGGATTGAGTTAAGGTTTCTTTTGTAAACGATTTTGAAAGGTTTATTTCTTTTTTCCTTTATTTAATGCTTTATTGGGGAAGACAGATAGAGATGGTCTGGTTTCATTAGATTTTGTTGGTTATGTACGTCAATCAGGAAGGACTTAATTAGCAATTGCAAACAATTTTTACAAGTTTACCTGTGGAGGGTTGAGTACCCGAAGTCTTGAAGGCGTGATAGTAAACACCCAATACCTTACTTAATATATATAGAAATAAATGATGACGGCAAAGCGAACAAAATCTGTTAGTGAAGAAAGACCCGCTATCCAGTCAGGGCAGGTACACCCATCGCCCGGGAGTAGGTTCATACATATCTTGGTCCATTTTGACTGGTAAAATGAGAAACAAAGAAATAGTAGCGAGGCTATATAGCTTCTAGATAGTCGTGCTACAGGTGCCGTGTTGAGTAGCGCTGGGGCCAAGAATGAACTGATACCATGTATATATCGGATATATGCGAGGCTAATCTCTGATGCAAGTGGTAACCAAATTCCAGGGTGGGGGAATCATTACATCAAGACTGTTAGAATGAAGATATGTGACTATGTAAATGAGATGAGGTTCGAGCTTGCAGATATGCTTGATACCAAGCTTGCTGACTATCACCTGATGTTGTGATTAAAGGACTACAATCCAGATATGAATTAGGATAAATGTACTCTGAAGTGGCGTTCAGAATATAGGCAGACATCATGTCTAGTCACTAAGCGATATACGGAGTTTATTACCAGTGAAGAATTCCTAGCCGAGGGAAGTGGTTTGGTATATTTATTGCGGATGGAAATGTATACATGAGAGGACGGAAAGGACCTCATTGTTAGCCTACTCCCCGAATACAAAGATTATGCAGATATTTTCAGTCAAGAGAAAATAACTTTCCTCCCCTAGCATACTGAGTTCATCACAATTTAGAACTAGACACTGAGACTAAACCTGCCTCGAGCCTAATATACCCTCTCTTCAAAACAGAGTTTGATATGTTATATAACTACATCCGTGAGATGGAGGACCATGGAAAGATCTGGCGTACTACTTCCTCTACTGGTACTCCTATCCAATTTGTACAGAAGCCAGAAGAATCGGTTAGGTTATGCATCGATTATCGAGGGCTCAACAAGATTAACATAAAAAATAAGTATCTGTAGCCCTTGATGAACATACTTAGTGACAGACACGGTAAAACAACGGTGTTAAGCAAGCTGGACCTGAAGAATAACAGTTATCTCTCAACTGGATTGCTCGTGGTGAGAAAGGAAAACTGCTTTCTAGACTCGCTATAGCCTGTATAAATATATGATAATCCGTTTGGTCTATTCAATGCACTATCTACATTTCAGAGTATCATAAAGCCTCTTACGCAACATGCTAGATGCTCGAGTCATTGCGTATATGGATGAAATTTTGATATACTCAGAGACAATAGAGGAATATGTCTTGCATATAAGGCAGGTGATGAAAAGACTGCGAAAAAAAGGCCTCTGCGTTAGCATTAAGAAGTCTATATTCCATCAAAGTGAAGTCGTCTATTTGGACGATATGATATCTAAATATGGGATATCTTTAATGACTAGGAAGGTCGAGGAAATTAAAGCATGTAAGACTCCTGAAAGTGTTGTCGCCGTTCAATGCTTTATTGGTTTTGCAAACTTCTACCCTTGATTTATAAATGGTTTTTGCAAAGTGGGTAAACTACTAACAGATCTTGCGAAGAAGGATGTAAAATGGGCCTGGCGGCTGCCTGTAACCGGTTATTTGAACATCTAAAGTAGTTGTTCATGACAGGTCCCAATCTGATTAACTTCGATGGCTTACGTCTAACTAAGCTGGAAACAGACGCAATTGATTTCACTTTAGGAGCACCACTCTCTCAGCTCAGTGATGACCAAATATTGCATCAGGTAGCCTATCACCGCGGGAGGTTCCTACACGCAGAGGTGAACTATTACCTTCATGACAAACAGATGACTGCAATTGTGGCTGGTTTCAAAGAATGGGATCATCACTTACGCTCGGTTGATGACCATATAGTGGTATATAAAGACCAAAAGATTATGCACTACATTAACAGCACTAATGTCTTGAACTGTAGGCAACACCTCTGGGCGGAATTCATCCAGCCATTTAGCTTCAGAGTTGTATACCGCGAGGGACGGTTGAATAACAAGGCAGATACCTTATCTAGTGGTAGTGACAAAGGCCTGCTAGGGGGGTAGTGACTCACTACCACAAACCATTTTTCACACTGGGTAATAGCACATTCAACAAGAATATGATCTCCTACGTTCCCAAATGCTGCTAACCTGTCAAGGTTACCACTTGCACTCAGGTTTCTTACAAGCCCAGTAGACATTAGCAGATTAAGAACAATCATTCCTAGCAGTTCTAGGAGCTGTGGTAGAAAAGAGAATTACTATTGACATCCTGTTCGATGTAGAGAGAGGTCTCCTCACCTACTAGAACCGTTGGTACGTCCTTATGTATAAGTTATTGAAGAGGACGATCATAGAAGCACAACATGATTAACATGTTGCAGGACATATCAGAGCATATAAAACAATTTCACTAGTTAAGGCAAACTTCTAATGGCCTAACATGGAAACCCATGTCATAGCGTATGTCCGTACCTCTGATACTTGTCAACGTAGTAAGACAACAAGGCAAAAAAGAGGTTTGGCTTGCTTGTGCCAGTTGAACTTCCTATGCGGCCTTGGAAAGTAATTTCTACGGACTTCATTGTGGCCTTACCAGCATCAGAAGGGTATACTAACATATGGGTCATTATTGACCGATTCTCAAAGATGTACCCCTTTATCCCTCTACCTAGCAGGTACGTATTTAGGAGCTGGCTCTAATCTTCCTTAAAGAAGTGTGAAGAATGCATGAGGTTCCAGATTCTATCATCTCTGACAGAGATACCCGATTTACATCTAAGTTTTTGATGAGTCTCTTGGAGTAACTACAAGTCAAACTCTAGGTCTCTATAGCCTTCCACGCCGTGACCTAAGGGCAAACTGAAATGTAAATCAGACACTAAAGCTGTAGCTCAGAAGCTATTGCTCATAACAGAAAGAGGATTGAGCTTTATGGTTGCCTTTAGCTGAACACGCATACATTCCACTTGTATCAGAGTCCTCAAAGGTATCACCCTTGGTGGCAAACTACGGGTTTATCCCTAGGACCCACAGGTCTGGGGCTGTGTCTAATCATCAAGGAATACACTTAAATAGGGAGCTTTTTGTAAGGTATTGGGAGGGTACATGGCAGGTAATTAGAGAAACATTACAGAGGGCCTAGGAGCGTCAAAGGAAATAGCATGATCAATGAAGGCTACCATCTCCTGATTATGTAAGACTGGAAAATGTCTCAAAAGGCAGGGCGAAGAAAGCAGACGGTGTTATGTTGGATAGACAGATGATGCGCATGAGGCGACATATGGAAAAGCTTAACTACAACAGGTTTGGCCCCTTTGTGGTAAAGCGCAAGATAGGAATACGTGCATACGAGCTGGAACTGCCTGCCTGGTGGACAATACACCCGGTGTACAATGTTGGACACCTAAAGCTGTACCGGGAATATCATGTAGATAGACCTGCCAAGGAGGAACCGATACTAGACATTGTGGACTCCGTTCTTAGATATATAGTAGACCCCATAGTATAGCCGATGGCTTGGGGTGACAAACGCCAAGTTCCCTCACTGGTTCATACAATTCTTGGTGTCCTGGGAGGGTTATCGATCTGAAGAGAATAATTTTTAACTGTTCGAAATGTTGGAAAGAACAGCAATGCAAGCATAGATAAAGTTTCACTAACGGTATCCTTCTAAGCCAAACGACCACAGGGTGTGAAATGGTTTAGAGCGTAGCTGTGGTGGACAGTCTTGGTAGATAGGTGGATATTAAGCCTGAGGACAGACTTGTGTAAGAGGGGAGCAGTGTAACGCTCCTGTAAATCAGTTGGTATGGCATACCGAAACTCAGCTCTGCCAAAGACCCTAAGGGAAACACGAAGAGGAACGGTATCATATACCTACCTAGCGGCAAAATAACCTGATGTAGATTATCCAAGGGATAATACCTTGGCCCAAAGTTAGGCAGGGTACCCTGGTCTAGACTTAGGTAGGGTAACCCAGTTGAATATGGTAACCCGATGTACTACTCTTGTACGGTAACTCTGGTAGTCAGTATAGTCTAGGATCACGGTTAGGCAAGGAAACTCTCTTGGTCAGTGTAACTGACCAGCCAAGATAGAACGGGTAACTGGTTAGACATGGAAACTGTAAAATCCCTGGAAAACATTAGTAAGCTATTTGTAGGCTATCAGGCCTAGTATGTTTGTATTACCAAGTGTATCACGATTGCAAAATCAAGTGTAAACAACATATAGGTTATACAAGCAGGTTTGGTAATGTCAAAGTCACTTACGTAGACTTCGGAGGCGATTTCTGCCATCCTAGGGGCAAGTTACCATATATTTAGAAATTACCTATAGATTCAAAGATCCCAACTTACCCTACCTTCAATGTTTCAATACATGCGAAGAATCGTAATAACTACCAGTAGGTGATTTGGAGCGAGTTGGTATACTACCATTGTGATAGTTGGAGAAGTGTGACAGTCTGTAAAATGATAACAAAACTGGGCCACTAGAGGTTGTCCTGTAACACAATATAGGTCGCCAAGGTTCAGCTGAGAAAACGTGTCTGTAGGGTATATAAAGGATTAGGCGACAGCGGTCCGAGGGATAGTTGCTAGTATTGACACCAGATGGCGCTCCTGGGGTACTCTAGGTACCCGATAGCCCTATGGTAGGTGCGGGAGTCCTTTAGAGGGATATCTGTGAGTCAGGAATGAACGCATGTTTGTTTGGATAAACTCTACTGTTAAAAGCAACTAACGCCCATGGACCATACTTCTATAGTGGGACGTTACAAAACTCTGTAAGTATCCCGTCTTATCAAGGCCGCGGTGGTTAATAAACCATTGGATATGGGTAGCACCTATTTACCCAACACAGAAGTGAAACTTGCCGTGGGAATATGGTAATTATAAGAGAAGCTGCCAATAGGCCAACTAGACAAGTTTGACTACCATGTTTGTATAGAAGGAAATGCCTCAGGGCAGCTGAGTTTTAACTGGGATTATGAGTCCCATGCAGGCTTGACTGTTGGCCACTAACAAGACCAGGATAAGACAGGTTTTTTTCTCCCCCTGACATAATTGAGAGACATTTCAGAAAGCTAATCAGATTAGTGAAACTCTCCTTATCTGAGCTATCCGACAGCTCCAGCATGTAATTCTAATGCAGTCAGTCGTTGATAGCCCTGACTGTAGAAGGGTGCTTAAGAAAGATGAGAGTATGGATGTTTATCGATGGCCTTTATAATTCTACTTAAATAACTGCGATCGGCACTCTACTATGAAAAACAACTATCCTCTCTAGACAAATTTGGATGGAATAAAGCTCTGGCTTAAGGCTATTAAGTTTTATCATTTAATTCCTACATCTTTAACTTTACCTTCCATGAATTTCTCTTTGTGTCTTTTAGTGCGGTTGCAACCATAGGATCCATCTTACTAATGGGTGCCACCGTCACAATAGCCATCATCTTAAACGTACCTGAACAATTTGACAATGTAGATGTATGAGTCTTCTAAACCAAAAGATTTCTTGGACTATCTTCTTCTCTTGAGATTCCAATCACTACACCAGTAAATAGTCTTCGCTGTCTTTATCAAATATACCCAGTTTACTTTAATGTCGGCCATTTCTGAACATGACCATAATACCTGGTGATTGGTCAGGAGAAATGATATTCTTTCATATATCTACTCAGGTGCAGATGAATTTAGATTATCAAGAATATATACTACCTAATAAACCTAGTTGCATTAATTACTTAATTATCTTTCTCAAAGGCTTAGTAGTTCTGAATACAATCTTGATTCTTGCCTTTCTGAGTTGTACTTCACATGGTCACCTGCCAGCGCCATACACTAACACATTTTTTTAGACTTGAAAGTCATGAACCTTTTCGCATATTTTTAATATCAGTTCCCCCTTCGCTGGCTTCTTCACGAATTAACTCTTTCCCTTATATCTCCTTCTGGTAGTTTTAAATAACGTTATATGATACTTCGTCACAGCAGGAAAAACCTCTCGATATATAATATTTAGCCATACTTTAGCATCTCCAAATTATCCCTATGAAAATCTTTTTACGAATTCCTAACAATGTCGAAAGTGCTGCAGTGGTTCGCATTTGTTCTAATCTTGGAACACTATTTCAAGTTAAGAAAGTATGGAAGTTCATAAATTGTTCTTGAATGTTTTTATTTATTCGTTAATAAAATTTTTAATTTTGCTCTTAATGATTTTTCCATGGTTCATTCAAGGTCTCTTTTACCCTTTAGCAGTCTTTGGGCTGATTGTTCTCGGCCAGGTTGAACTGATATTTGCTATAGCTTAAGTAGTGATACAACGAATACAGGCTCGTTTTTCTATCTCTCCTATATTCCCAATTTGGATAACAGGTCCCCTGGCTGCTGGAGTATTTTAAATAGGCTAATTTTTTTTACCTCTAACTACTTGGATGGTCGTTTAGTACAGATCATCTCCACCTTTAGCATAACCATGATATCAGCTTTGAATTTGGCTTGACAGATAGCTTTGCCGTCTTAGTATATCTTTATCCATTCATGATTCTTGTTTAGAGATTACTTTGATTTTCCATATATCATTTACATCCAGTCTGCAAAGATAGTTTCTTATAGGTTTGAGCGTCTCCCTCCTACATGCATTCGGTTTATGTATGGTACCCATAGTTTGTGTAACCTTCTCTCAAGTATTAGGGGAATCACAATTGGACTCTTTATTTTTATTTTTATTTTTTATAATGTAGTTATTGTTTAGGTATATAACTATATGTACTACATGCACTATGTCATACAAAAATTCTTAATCCCAAATGCAAGAAAAAGGAAATAACAAAATCGAAACACAACCGCCTTTCTCTCCTTTTAAGCATGAAAACAAATTCCCAGCAACAACTGTTGACTACCAGCCAAGTAAAGTTGCTTCAACTATATATCCTCAATGCATAATCAAAGCATATCGGTAAAATAAACCAAATTATTCAAAACAATAATGAAATCTACCTGGTTATACATCCTTAAACCAATATGCAATGGATATTAAAGTAAAGTCATACCCTGGTGGACTAAACAACAAGGGGTATTTAAATACTGTCACGCCTCTCTAGGTATATCAGGCACCAAGAGGAATGCGTCTTGGTAAAGTATAACAATAGTAACTCAATTCCCAATGTGTGGGGACTTCAAGTGAGTATTAATACCGGAGATCTCGATAAGTTGTTTAACCGCCATCAATTACTCTATCGCCAGCTTCGCTAAGTCCTAGACTTACTTGCTGTGATTTCGCGCGAACTGAAATGAAGTAACTGCTCAACCAAGTATATTGAAAACTCTGTCAGTCGAAGTATGCCCTGTTTAAGCTCTAGAGGGGCAGTCTTAAATATATGATCTCGCTTTTCCAAAGCTTTCCATATCCTTCATTTGATTTCCAATCAACGGATATAACCAAGCTCCACTTTTAAAGTCCTCCAATAAAACAAATGCCTCATGTACCTAAAGTGTACTGCAAACAAAATATGAATCATCTGTATATACACAAAACAAAACGTAAAACATATCGGGTATCAGGCTGATACATGAAACCCAACATAAAACAAACTAAGTATCAAACGATACTTAAAACCAATAACAAAACAAACTAACCCCTTACTGGCCTTGCTAGCTTCTGTTAGCCTTGTCAGCCTTAACAATAGTAACCAATACATGTTACACCCTGTAAATAACCCTACAGTTTAAACAATAAAAACCAAATAACAAATTCTCAGATATCTAAATCCTAATCAAAACCACAATCTGATAACCTCACCATCATGTGAGACTCCAGAGTCGTTATAGTCGCTCTCCAAGTAGGGTTTTCAAAATCCATTGTCGAGCTTTCCTTCATCGGCAAACTGGGCATATAACGGATGTCTTTGGCGTGCATCTGTTCTCGATATATCCCGTAATGATAGGAAACTCGTCGCCAGGACAGTTATGTGTCTACCATTCCCGAACAACGTTCATAGCGTTATCTAATCCTTCAACAGGCTCACAGCTGTTTTCAGAATCTGCATAAACTTTCCACTTAATATAGAATTGGTCTCATCAATAGTGCTGACGGTGATCCAACACTTGTTCAACCTCCCATTCCGGAAATTCTTCAATGATGATGGGCGCTGGTTTCCCATGGACTCTGGTAGGGAACCTATCGTCATCGTTCTCCATGAACCTCTTGACTGTAGAGTAATGAAATACTCCTTCCTTGCGGCGGTAAAATCTAGTGTCCTTCTGAACTGTGTAGTTCTGTGTGTAGGAATCGTATTCCAACAGCTCAAATGGTTCTCGCCATCTGGTTTCCAGCTTCTTGCCCTCTTCCAGATTCCGTAGCAAAAAGGTCTCCCCAGACCAACAATCGTGCGACCACATCAATGGGTTTGTGGGTGTTCCTTCACCTTGCTGCCAGCCAGGTACTGCTGAATCTCGCCATCTTGGCGGATTGGTAGGCCTCGATTCGCAATTCCTGGTGCCTGTTCAGGAAGTCACCAGAGGCAGGAACCTTGCTCTTTCTGAACCAGATAGTCGACAGCATAGGGTAATCTCTCATTACACTTCGTTGTATCGTTACATGTTTAGGACATCAGAATATCCTGCATTCTCGTAGGCTGCTAACTCGGGAAGCGCAAGTAACCAGTTGTTCTGGCACTTGTTAACAACATTCCTTAAGGTGGTATTAAGTTCCCTAATCTTTCTCTCAACCTAGCGGTTGGTTATGCAGTACCAGGTACTGCATTGATGTGCTCGTTCCCCAACAACTTCATGCTTTAGGCGCAAAATCCTAATGTAAAATGTGGGTCTGCATGGCTGATAATCTACGTAGGTACTCCATGTGGAGTGAAAATATGGTGCCGGAGGAGGGTGAGGGTCTCTATTGCTTGACTGTTTGAATGCGAAGGGATAAACCAAGTGAATCCAACCGCCCTATCGACAACCACTAATACTGTATCCTACTTGTTGTTTCCAGACTTGTCGATTGGTCCTGCATAGTCGATAGCGTAGGACGTGAATATCTCGGAGGGTACTGGCATATACTGTCCCTCTCCTTCAGATAGCTTGTTGCGTTCCTATTGCCTTTGGCATAAATCGCCTTGGCGAATATAGTCTCGAAAATCCTTCCTCATCTAGGGCCAGAAAATGTATTCTGTGGCATAGTGTAGGTTCTTATCTGCGCTATGGTGTCCTATGTTGTTAATCTCATCAATAAAAATCTCCTTGAGTGTCATCCCATTCAATGCATGTCTCTTAGGTATGTATAGGCACTCTTGAGCACCCCTGGTCGTTGCATACATTAGTCCATCACCGATCCTGTAATGGGACTGCTTGTCACCTCTCCCGATATTGTTTGTATCAGAAGCCTGCTTGTACAGGTCATCATTCCTGTAGGCTTCTACCATCTGTCTTCTTCATTGGCTGCTGATTTCTGCCACCTCTGCTGCCCTATCCCGTTCATCCTGTACTCGCTCAAGGCATGGTACGTCCTCCTCCTCGTCCTTCTAAAGCTCGTAGAGTGTACGCTGGTGGTGAGGGAGGGTTGGTGGCTCGATGACTCGTATATGCCTTGGTTGGCCTTGTGCCGCATTGGAGTATAGGGGCCGCTTTGGCACCTTGGTTAGTCGTTGGTAAGAACTCTCCTGGTCCTGATAATCAGAACCCATTTCTTCTAGTTGTTCGTTTAGACGTCGCGTGATAGCATCTAGGCCCAGTACCGGCCGTCAGGGTAGCAAGATGCTTTCCTTTCTTGCAGGTAAAGACTACCTCGTGTAGGACTATCTTGTCTCTAAGCTTCTCGTCCTCATGGATGGTACACTGACGATCATAGCAAGTACTCCAGTCCATGGCAGCATGTTTTCTCTCATCATCGCTAATCTCTTGGGTGACTCTATTTCCCCAATCCTTTCCTACCCTGATAGTACAAGCAGAGATTTCGGATGAAAGTGGTTCCTCCACATGAAGTGGTTCAAAGCGCGACATGTTTGAGGTGGTGAAAGGTATGTTAAGGGGGTTTGAATCTTCTTCGTTGGTATGGTCTTGAGTATAGTTTGGTTGCTGGTCAAATTGCTCTTGAAGACGGGAAAGGGTGTCAGCTAAATAATTTCCCTTCCCTGGCCTATAAGATATCTTTGCATCGTATTTTCCCAAATTGCTTCGCCACCTGAGCTGCTTGCATGATGGGTTCTTGTCTGTCTTCAGGTACACCACTGGTTGGTGATCTGTTATGATCGTATATTCATGCCCTGCAAGAATATGATCAAAAGAGGTTAAGGCTTCCATAATTTCAAGTGCCTCCTTATCAATAGTTCAGTAATTCATTTGTGAGTGGGTGAATTTCCTGCTGTGAAATGCTGCAGGCCTAGCGGTTTCAGGTTTGTCTCCTTGTCCTATCCGAGCTCCTACCCCCGAGTCATAGGCATCCGAAATGAACCATATCTTTTGTCCTGCGGTCTGGTTGAATGGTCTCATGACCTGATTCAGTTTAGCGATTTCCTTCACATTCTCGATGCATTGATCATGTGTTGGTGTCCAAACAACTCCTCATTTCCTGTAAGATATGTCAAGGATGCCGTAATAGTGGCGATGTGTGGTAGGAATTGGCTAATGTAATTTACCAATCCTAGGAACTCCTAAAGTTGCTTCTTATTCTTCGGTGTTTCCCAAAACTCAATCCTTCTGGTCTGTCCAGGGGATGCTCTAAGCCCTTTGTCATCGATGATGTGGCCTAGTACTGGTAATCTTTTAGCAACGAAGTCCTACTTCTTTAGGCTCGCAAAGAACTCTGCTTTCTCCAACTTGTCACTGACTGCTTTAATGTGTTTCAAGTAGTCGGACTCTGTATCGTAGAATATGAGTATATCGTCGATGGACACACACACCAATTCACCAAGGTAGGCGGTGATTAGGTCTGACATGATCCTCATAAATGTTCATGGTGCCTTCATGTCTCCTTGTAACATAACTTTACTGCCAAAACCTACGAAGGATGTTTTTAAACTGTTTTTATTTGACATTGTCAGGGTGAACCCTGGTTTGGAAGTAGGCATCGCTTAGGTTATTCTAGTTTCTGTATCGAGCCTATCCTAATGCATTGAGTAATCTCCTTTAGTTCGGAATCGGTTCATCATCCTGTTGACTATTGTCATTTCTTGCTGTAAGGTCCGCTAGACATCTGATAATGCCATAAGTCTTCCCTCTGACTGACACAAACATCGGTGCTGCTCCTGGAACTTTGGCTCTTTCGATGACTCCTTCTCGCTGTTTCTGGTCCATCCATGCCTTGAGTCAAATCTCGTACTTTTCTGGTACTGAGTATGTTGGCATCATGATCAGATTCTCTGGATCCTTCAATCTGATTCGTTGGTTGAGCTTAGTTAATGGTAGGATCTTTCAGGAATCGGATCTGGGAATACCCACGGGTATTGTTCCATTATCTCTTCTGTGCTCGTCACAGCTGCTCGAAATCCGGTACTAGTTGGTATTCAATTGACCCATATCTTGTGGTCAGGAAAATGAATCCTCAGCTTTACACATTCGACTAGTGCTTTGTTTCGCGATAGGAATGCCATTCCAATCAAAGCATCGTACTTGGCTAAGTTTCTCACATTCATGCTATTGCCTGTAGCCTTAATCTTCCCAATTGCTATGCTGATATTACATTCTTTCTGGGATTCAGATCGTGACCCTTTCATAGCCATATGAATTGTTGCAGGAGTTGCAATTTCGGTACATAGGATTCCATGTGCAGTGACAAAGGTTGCACTCTATAGGTCTATTTCTATTGTTCCTGTATCAAATAGGACTCTCACTTGTTTGCCGTTAATCAGGATCGTTCCTTCCAATGCAGTGTGGCTTTTATCTCCCTTGGGTAGCGTGTTCTGTGCTGATGCATTGGTCTCGAGTTCTAGAGTATTGACATATACTTCATCTTTGCTCCTGACTTTTTCAACTCGATTCGATGATGTTTCCTTTTTACGTGTATTTCCTTTGCCTTTGTCTCTTTTGTTGGGACGATCCTTTGCCATATGTCCTTTACCACCGCAAGCAAAGCATGCTCCCTATATCTGTTGGAGTCTTTGTTGTTGATTCCTTTTTCTTCCATTGAGGTTTGTTGTCCTTAGTGGAGTTGTCTTCCTTGTATTGATCTTTCAGCTTATCCTTTCCATAGGCTCCTGAATAATGGAGGATTGCATCAACTCTCTCTGGATAGGCTATGGAAGACTGGATTGTTTCGCTAGAATGATACCATGTTTCGACATCTCGCCTTAGCCTAGTATGCATGCATTGGAACTACCTTTGGATGAAAGTCTATTCGAAAATGGTGCCTTCTGGTAATCATGACGGTACATCAACAGGTCTGTAGCCACTGTCGTAATGCGGTGCGTCTTCCAATTCTTGACTTGCGCAATCTGCTGGAATCGTTTGTAAGGATCATCCTTCTTTCTGGATGACTGGAATCATTCTCTTAACCAATCAATAAGCTGATTTCTGGTTAAATGTTCGCAATAGTTTTCAGCTGCCTGGAAAGCTGCTTCTAGAACTCAACCTTCTGTGTACAGTATCCAATAGTTACCCGCTCCGTCTGTTTGGGAGTTAACTCTGCGTAGTCTTAGGTATAACTCGACTGCCTGGTACGAACGATCGAATGCTTCGGGTTTAAGGTCTTTTCCTTCACCACTGAACTTATTTGGTGTAGGAACCTTGATGCAAAGCTTCGCTGTCGTTGCTGGTGATGGCACTCTAGCCACTGGCGCTTACTAAGTACTGGATTTGACATGTACTCAGAATCACTAGAGCTATCACAGCTCTCTTCACTATCTGAGCTGCTTGGATCGTCTTTGGGTGTTTCTACTGGCTTTCCCTTCAATCCCTTTGGTATAATGGGGAACTCTCCTGTAGGCCTCGCTTTCTCTTTTCCTAATTCTTTCGCTGACTCCGCTAGCAATTGCTTTGCTTGGTCTCGTGATAACTGTCTTCCTACTTCGTCTACTTTGAAGCTGGATGCCGTAGATTGTTCGCCTTTGGTGCTCTGATTACCTTTTTTTTTGGTAAGTTCCTGTTTCAGGATCTGCGTACCAGACCTCGTCTGAAGTTACTCGTCACCTATTTTGGGCAACTGCTAGTAAGCTTGAGGTTTCGTAACCTCAGCCAGCTTCTAACTCAACTACTTGTTGGAGTTAAAAAAATGTAACGCCTCTCTGGTTGTATCTGGCACATATAGGAATGCATCTCGGTAAAGTATAATGATAGTAACTCAAATCCCAAACTGTCGAGACCTCATTGGAGTATTATTAACAGAGATGTCTAAAAGTTGTTTAACAGCCTTCGATTACTATATTTACTGCTTCGCTAAGTCCTAGACTTACTTGCTGTGCTTTCATGCAAACTGAAAAGAAGTATTTGATCAACCAAGTATATTGAAAACTCTGTCTGTCAATGTCTGCCCTGTCTAAGCTCCAGAGGGGTAGTCTTGTATACATGATCTTGCTTTTCCAAAGCTTTCCATATCCTTCCATTTGATTTCCAATCAACGGATATAACCGAGCTCCGCTTGCAAAATCGTCCTATAAAACAAATGCCTCCTGTAACTAAACAGTACTGCAAACAAAATATGTATCATCCCGATACACAAAAACAAAACATAAAACATATCGGGTATCAACCTGATACATGAAACCCAACATAAAACAAACTAAGTATCAAAGAATAATTGAAACCAAGAACAAAAAAAACTAACCCCTTAATAGACCTGCTAGTTTCCGTTAGCCTTGTCAACCTTAACAATAGTAACCAAAACGGCTTACGAATACGTAGCTGGCCAACTCTAGCGTGTGTGTTTAGGATACCCAGAATCTGTTGCCTAAGCTGCGGAGCATATCTTTTTCACTAAGTGTGACAGCATGCGCGTCGATGTCCTTGCCGGTAGGATTCCTGTGTTTGCGTATGTGAGGTAATTAGGCAACCCTTGTATGAGTGTGGATGAGGAGCAGAGGGAGGCAGGCGGACCTAGATTAGATAGGCCTTGGAGATGGAAAACCTGTTTCAGAAACGTTGTGTTACAAACCTATCCTTAGTCTGCTAGATAAGGCATACTATCATTTTCAACTACATCAGGTAATGATATGTACCGCCCGTCTTACCGCTAGTCAGGTCTCGTAACCTTTTGTCGCCATGGGATCACTGATTTCTCTGACTTCAAGCCTGTGTGACTGCTGCTTAGTGATTCGTTTCTTGAATCACATTGCGGTCGCTCATTTAAACGGATACTCGTACTAAGAATAAAGTATAGATTGAAAAAATAGGTAAAGTATAACCTAGGAAGTAACTTGGGTGGTTGCTTGAAGAGCTAGCTATCGGTGTCTTTTTTTTTTTTCTTTTTTTTTATTATATCATATATTCGTTCATAAGGTACAAGAACTAGCATGCAGCGCTAGCTATGGCATAAACAAAACCTTGCTTCCAAAAACCAAAAACAAAAGAAACCAGCGGCACAACAAGCTCCAACTTGCACAGGTAACTGCCCAAATGGCACATTCGGCGAAATCAAGTAAGGAAAACCCCTGCCAAGGAAACATATAGAAACCAAGCCTTAAAAACTGGAACAATCCCTGTCTAGAGGGATGGGGATGAAATAGTTGGGTGGGCAGGAGACCCAGGTGGTGAAGGGGCGACCAAGGGCGGATGAGATGGGGGAGGTTATATTATCATGTCTAGAGGGAAGTACACCTGTGCCACGCGGATGTAGGAGGCCAGGTTGAGGAGGAGGGTTATGGTAGATCAAGGAGGTTCGTCAGGGCCGATGACCTTGACGCCTTGGAGGTGGTGTTCCCGGAGCCCAGCAGTGGCGTTGCAGGAAAGGATCGCATGCAGGAAATTCTCGTCGTGATCCTAGCACCTAGGGCAAAGAGTATTGCCCTCTGAGGATCTGGAGGTGTGGTAGGCGAGATAGCTCTGGTGGGCGCGCATCTGGTGGATCCGCCCCGCAATGAACTTCCTAAGACCCATGAAAGGGTAGGGGGATAATAAGCGTTTGTAGGGGTAGTAGGGGGGAGGGGGGCACACATCCTGCCAGACTTAGATTAGGCAGTGATGAGAACGTCTCCTTAGGGCAGAATTAACCGCTTGCATGACGGGGAGGGGTGGAAGCGATTTGTTCAGCGGCACATGATCTGCCCACGGAAGTGGGGTGAAGGTGAGGGAGCCCCGGAGTGGGAGGACAAGGTTGGCCAGGGCGTCAAGCGGGAGATGAGACCGGACTGGTGGTCATGGAGGTGAGGTTTTCCCGTGCAGGGGGTTAAAATTTGGTTATATACCGAGAGCGAGGTGGCGCCAGGGGTCGGGAGCCCTAGGCCTTAGATGTGACGGAAAATCAGGTTGCAGCCACCCAGGAGCTAGGTTGATAGGTGGGGGAGCGCAGGCGTTCCTAAGGGCAGCTATGCGGCACCAGTGGGCACAGAGTGTGGTGATAGGTGGTAGGCAGCACTCAAGGGAGAGTACAGAGAGTCTAGTAGAGCGGAAACAGTTGGTGACCGACCTTTGGATCTGGTGCAAGAAGACATCCATGTGCCTTATCATGCCCTTTGTGGGGACTATAAGGTCTGCCCCATAGGTGAGAATATGGAGCAGGAGGGAGACTACCATGTGGTGGCAGAGATGAGGTAAGCGGCCGGCCCAAGGAGGAGACAGCCTGCGGACTCTTGATAAGGCCCCTTGTGCAAGGCCTAGGCACTTCGAGAAGGGGGTAGAGGGGGACAGTCAGTGGGTGAGCCAGTAGCCTAGACACCTGAGGGAGGTAGCTGGATGAAAAAAAGTGACCATCCAGGTGGATGGGGATGACTGAGGGAGGGCCCCACTGGAGCCTAATGCGCCAGTGGAGGAGTTCTGTCTTGGAGACTGAGAAGGGAATGTTGCGCGCTGCCGCTCGGCGCTTCATGCGAGAAAATGCCTCCTGCAGCAGCTGAATGTGCCTGCGGTAAGAAGTTGAAGCAACATTTAAAGCAAAATCATCAACATAGAAAAGTCTAAGACCCCTTGTAATGGAGAAAATGTAAGGAAGAAATATAAATAACGAATAACAACGGAGATACCGGAGACCCCTGTGGGGTTCCCTCAAAAACAGATGTAATAATTTCCAGGCGAGTCCTGGAATAAGAGATGGCAGGTGTGGCCAGTCACGAAGGACGGACCTAGGAAATAAGATGATGGTTTATACCCTTTCTTCTGTGGATGGAGGAGAGGAAGTCTAGGTCAACATTATCAAAACCTCCCTTGATGTCCAGCAAGAGGATAGACGCGTGGAGTCCATGGTGCTGGAGGGTGCGAATAGTATGTGACAGGGTGGTAACAGTGTCAAAAGAGGGGAGATCAGACAGGGAGCCACATTGGTTGGGTCTAAGGAGCCTAAAAACTCTTGCGACCTGGGAGAGATAAGAGGCGACTATTCTTTCTAGGATCCTAGAGATCGTTGGTTGTAGAACAAGGACCCTGAAGGAGGCGGGACTCTCGTAGGAGTGTTTGCCTGGCTTATCAAGGACCACTCCATTCGCCCTTTTAAGGGAAAGAGGATGGAAGCCATGCAGTAAGAGGGGAGCCAAAAGTGAGACCAGGAGGAAGGGAACAGTGCTGTGAATTCTTTTCCACACCCCATAGGGAACTAGGTCAGGGCCAGGGGCAGAGGAGGAGGAGGAAGCAGAGAGGGCCCAAGAGATCTCTTCAGGGCAGAGGTAAGGGGTATTAGAGAAGGGGTGGAGGATGGAGGGCGGGTGGAATAAAGGTCAAGGAGGAAAAAAGTGTTCCATGAGGGCCTGGTTTATCGATTCCGGGGGATCAGCTACAGGAAGCGAGGGGAAGCGTGTGATGGGGGTGCCTAGAGCGAGATGCTTAGTGGCAGAAAGGGAGGAGGGGCGTCGCGTTGAGAAGAAGGGACGTTCAGTGAGCCTTCTTGGTGCTTTTTGTGGCTCTGATGTAGCCAAGCCAGGTGAGACGGGCAGAGTGGTTATCATTTTCAGAGGACGAGGGGGAGCGAGCTTTGCATGCAGCGCAGTGGTGTTCTTTTCGTAAGGTGGAGAGGAGAGGAAACCACCAGGGCTTGGGGCTGGGCGAGGGGCGAGAGAGAGGGGTATGTTTCCGGAGGAGGCCAAGATCCCGGCCTAGATTTGTATTGAACCATGCGCAAAGTGAGGACGAGGTTGAGAGAGAGGGGACGGGAGTGACAACCAGATCTTCAAGGGACGAAGTCAGGTCATCCCAGTGGGTGAGGGCCCAGTTGGGCCTTGCAGGCGGGGCGGCATACTTAGGGTGCCAAAAGGCTGCGGGAATTGGAACTTGGGCAGAACACGAGGAGGGGAGTGGCGTGCTCCAGGGTGAGAAAAAGGGGGCAAGGCCAGAAGAGGCAAAGGAAAGATCAAGAACTGACGGTCTGGCCGCTCCCCACAAGGGGAAGCAGTTGTAGACCCTCAGGGTGTTCGAAAGCTGGAAGCCCAGCTCCGCAGCGCGTGAAAAGTCAGTAAACAAAACTTCAAGCTCGGATGTGGAGTGAGCCCTGAGAGAGTGACAGGATGGGTGGTGAAGGTTAAAGTCCTCCATGGTCAGAACAGAAAAGCTGGCCACAGGGAAGGCCTCAAGTGAGGAAATTATGCGTGTGGAAAGTGCCCTTCCAGGAAGGGAGTAAACATTCAAAACCCAGAAATGGGAAAAAGTAAAGCCAAACAGCTTGTCTGCTTGGAAAAAATCAAGTACCATGATGTCTGACCTTTAGCAAAAACAGGAAGCACGACGCTAATGGAAAGCAATGCTAGGGAGATATAACAATTACATGGGGTTGGAGGGGGAGGAATAAGGGGGGGAGAAGGAGTTTAAGCCCGCAAAGGAAGGGGTACTTCAGTGAAAACCGGTGGGTCCTGGATGCAAACCAGGGATAGAGGATATGAAAGTTCAATTAAAGAATTATAAAAGGAAGGAAACACATCCCAGCTACCCAGCCAGTTGTGTTGAGCAAGTGGAAGACAGTACGAGGGCACTGGGCCCGCCTGTTGTGAGAGGGGTGCTTCGTGATCTATTACTAGGCTGAGCCCCCGTAGTCACTGTGGGCCGGGGAAGGGCTAGGTGCCACCTAGGCAAGAGGAGCACCATGCCTGGAGGTTGACCTGAACCTGCCAGGAGCGGTGGAGGTTAGCCTAGGTGGCTTAGGGGTTGTGAGGTCAAGGGGGGAGCCGTGGCTAGGTGGCGGCGGAGTCAAGGGGCGCGATGCCAACAGTGGAGACGGAGTGGAGGATCTGTCAGGCGCGACATCCATGACGTCCCCATCAGGGGCAGGCAGCAGTTGCTGGTCACCAGTAGGTAGGGGGGGAGGCCTCGAGGCGCAGTCCCTGTCCCGAGCGGATTGCTCGCCCTTGCAGTTACAGTAGAGGGGTGGTGATCTTAAGCAGCAGTTGAGGACAGCCTTGGTGTTTCCTTAATAGGGCAGGAGGGGTTAGTGCAACTGTGGTTAGCCTTGGTATGATGGAGGGAGCAGTAGGGGCAGATGGGGTGTGGAGTTTTGCAGCACGGGACAAGGTGGCCAAAGGTCCACCAGTTGTAGCATTGTGTGTAGGGGGAGGAGGCGAAGGCTCCCTCTGAGTTCCAGTTCGGGGAGAAGAGGGGAACTGAGGGTAGTAGAGAGAAGGTGTGCTCAGGGGCGACGGTGACGACCACAGAGCAGGAGAACTTGAGACGAGAGGCAGGGTCCATATTAAGGTACCTAGCAGAGAAGATTGGGGTGCCAGTGCAGTTTAGGATAGAAGTGGAGAGACGGGTGAAGAGGTCATCTTCTGCTTCAGGGAAGGAGGAGGAGGGGACAGCAAGTATGGCTATTTGGACAGCAGTCGGAGCAAGCCTGAACGTGAGCCATGGGTTGTCGCAAACTGGAAAGGAATATTTAAGGCGCCTGGTGAGGGCCTAAAAGTTGAGGGCGTAAGGGAGGGAGGGGACTTGACCATTGAGGCCAGTAAGGGAGACAGAGCTTCGGTCATTGACTGAGGCTTTAAACTCAAGGGTGAGCGAGGAGTTCGCATTAGTCAGGCCAGAGGCAGTAAGCTCAGGGAGCAGGCCAGTGATACTGGCTGCATCAGGACAAAGAGCAGGAGAGGTATGGGGGGCAAAGAACCTCCTCGAGACGGCGGAAAGGGGGGAGGGAGTATGTGACTTGAGTGGCTGAGGGGCGGTGGAGGGTGAAGTAGTAGAGAAGGAGGAGGTGGGGGTCAGGATTCGAGGGGCTGGCAGCAGAGGCTACCTGAGTGGCGGAGGGGAGTGCCAGAGCGCGAGATTTCCCCTTATTCTTCTTGGTTGCTACCAAGTATGCATAGCAGGGGGTGGGGGCATCACGGTCACGAAACTGGTCCCCTGAGAACCCATGGATCACAAGGGGGGCAGAAGTAGGGGCGAGAGAGGCAGGAGCTCAGGTGGTGGGCCAGGTTGGCGCTGGGCCCTAAAGTGGGGGTGGATGGCAGGGGTAGGAGGTGGGGGTGCATGGGAGCGATTAAGGGGAAGATAACCCTGTATGCCAAGTACCGCAACTCAGCCCGGATCGATGCAAATGTGGGTGCGGAAGGGTCAGCTGGTATTGGGGGAGGGGCAGTGCCGGGGCTGAGGGCGGCCAAGCTGGCAGAAAGGGCATCTAATTGTACCCCCAGAGCATATATTGCGCGGAGGCCACCACCAAGGAGGGGTAGAATGTTGGTCTGCCCTGTGGAGAAATCCTCTAGCCAGGAAGGGGAAAGGGTGGGGACTTGGTCAGAGGAGAAGGAGATGATGTCCTTAGTTTCTTTAAGGAGGAAGTAAAGAACCTGAGATGGGGAGAGGTGTCGACAGTTGAAGTTGTGGCCGAGAGGTGGGCCAGGAGTGAGGGAGAAGTGGGGAGGCAGAGAATGTTTGGCATGCGCTATTGCGAGGCTTAGGGAATGCTAAGTTCTAAGCGAGGCAATGTGTGAGTACGAACCCGGGAACAGAGTACACTTAGGACGTGGTGGTGCAAAACGTATGGGGAGGAAAATAGGCGAAGTGAAGTGTGGCTCCTATATGCATCTTTTTTTTTTTTTTTTTTTGTTTTATCATGTATTGCTTGTTAAGGTACAAGAACTCGCATGCATCGTGAGATATGGTGTAAAGAAAACCTTAAATCCAAAACGAACAAACAAAGGACAGTACACACCCTAAGCTCCTAGTAGTGCCTTGCATAAGACACGTCACCACATACGATTACTCAAAAAGTTAATGAAACAAACAAAGGCCTGTGGGCCAACTTGTAACACAAAAGGAAGGACAACTACAAACACCCAGGCAGACCAAGCCAATGAAAATCTAAGCTAAAGGGGCCGAGGCGGAGAGGAAGAATGAAGGAGAGGGGCCACGGAAGAGGAAGGGGAAGAGGGGAAGATCATTGGGGAGGGGGAGCGGCGCCCAGGGGCAGGCATAAGAGGGGGGAAGGCGGTGCCCGTCTTGCGGATAAAGCGACCGAGGGCAAGAAGGAGCGGAAGCGAGGACCAGAGAGGGGCATTAGGGCTAATGTCGGTGACACCTAGGAGGTGGGGTGACCGTTCTAGGGCCGTTAAGGGACAAGGTAGGATGGCATGGCTGAAAATCTCATCCTCATGCCCACAACGGGGGCAGAGGGTGGGAAGGCCAACAGAAAACCAGGAGGGGTGGGCTGCAAGGTAGCTCTTGTGTGAGCGCATCAGATACACGCGCCCAGCAAGGAACTTCCCAAGGCCCATGAAGGGGTGAGGCAACAGGCGCCTGGGGAAACGATAATAATGGGAAGGAGGAGCGGTCCTGAGCCAGTCATCCATAAGAAGATCATGGGCTTTACGGCACAGTACACGGTAGGCAGAGGTCCTGGCTGTCGCAGGCGGCAGGGGGGGGGGTAAGGATACTAGATCCGTCCTAATCAAGGGGGCAAATGATAACGAGCCCAAGAGTGGTAGTGCCAGATGAGCCAGAGCATCTATAGGGAGGGGTGTGGTACCGGGGGTGTAGGGGGGGACGTCCGCCAGCTCAGGGGCATAACATTACCGGGTAGACGCCAACCCAGGTGTCGGAATGAATCTGGTGCACGGAACAGTAACAGCGAAGGGAAGTCAGGAAGAAGGCGAGCTGCAGCAGGACTGGCAGAGCGCGGGAAGGATACCAGCCAGATGGCGGCCAGGCGGCGACGGTGGCTGGCCAAGGAGGCGACTGGGGGGAGGCAGGATCTGCAGAGAGGATTGGAGTGGGAGTGGATCGGAAACAGTTGGTGACCTAACGCTGAACTGAACGCCAAAACACCTCCATTCATTCCAGAGGTGAGTGAGAGGGAACCATAAGGCTGCTCCATAGAGGAGGATTGGTAACAGAAGGGAGACGGCCAGCCTGTGGCACAAATGGGGGGAGAGGCCAGACCCTGGGGGTGACAGCCTCTGAACAGTGGAAAAAGCACCCTGGGGAAGAGAAAGGCGTCGGGAAAAATGAGCGTGAGTGGAAAGAGAAGGGGTGAACCAATACCCCAGCCAACAGACTTGGGACTGCAGGGAGAACAAAAGTGAATCAATAGCGATAGGAGCGAAATCAAGTGCCCCCTTGGTGAAGTAGAGTCCTCCAATGCATCAGATCAGTCTTGGGGACCGAGAAGGACACACGACGAAAGGAGGCCCTATGCTTCAGACGGTAGTAAAGGAGCTGTAGGGAGCGAACATTGCTCCGTTAAGAAGGAGATTCCAAAGTGATGGCGAAATCAGCAACATAGGAGAGAATAAGCCCCCTAGGGACCGAAAAATGCATCGAGGAAACATAAATAACAAACAATAAGGAGACACAGGCGACCCCTGAGGGGTGCCCACGGAAACAGGGGAAAAGGTCATTAGAGAACCTTGAAAGAGTAAGGAACAGGTGCGACCAGTCAGGAAAGACCTGACCCAGGCCACAAGATAGTGTGTGACCCCCTTTCTCTTGAGGGACTCGGCTACAACGGATGAGTCGACATTGCCAAAGCCACCCTTAATATCAAGAAAGAGGCTGGAGTCCTTGAGGCGTGGACGTTGAAAGGAGCGGACAGTATGAACCAAGGAAGCACACGTGTCAAAGGAGGAAAGACCAGGAAGATAGCCACACAGGTTAGGACTCAGGAGCCCAACGGCACAGGCGATGGGCTCCAGGCGGGAGGCCTCAATCCTTTCCAAGATCTTGGAAAGGGTCTGAAGAAGAACAATAATGCGGAAAGAAGAAGGAGAATCATAAGCGTCTTAGCCGGGCTTATTAAGGATAACCCTATTTGCCCTTTTCAGAGAAGGAGGGTGGAAACCAAACTCCAGGAGGGGGCCAAGGAGATGGGTGAGAATCAAGGGGTTGACAGTGTGCACCTTCTTCCAGACAGAATACAGGATGGTGTCTCGGCCTGGGGCGGAGGAGGAGGAAGAGCAAGCCAGGTTGGAAGCAACCTCCTCAGTTGTGAGGGGGGGGCAGTCCCCGTACGGCCGCAGTTAGAGGGGAGGGAAACAGAAGGGCGAGGAGGGAAAAAATGGTCAAGCAGGACCTGGTTCATACCCTCAAGGGTATCGGCCCCCGGGAGGGAGGGGAAACGAGGGATGGGCCGGCTGAGGGCCAGCCTTCTAGTGGTTCAAATAGTGCGGGGGGTGGTTGACATGAGGAGGGCAGACCAGTGCGCCCTCTTTGCCGCCTTAATCGCCTTCAAGTACCCACGCTTGGAGAGGCGGGCAGCGTCTTGCGCACCAGGTGGGCAGTTAGGGCGTCTAGCCATACGTGAGGCAGAGTGGAACTCCTGCCGCAGAGTAGAGAGTAGAGGAGACCACCAAGGTTTGGCGTGGAGGGAGGGGCGGGACACGGGGGTGTGCTCTTTAAGGAGAGAAGTAAGGCGGGTAGAGTAACGGTCGAACCAGGTACTTAGGGAGGAGGCAGGCGGGAGAGAGGGGGCCTGAGGGACAGAAAACACCTTAAGCTCCTCCTCCAGTGCGGGCCACTCTGTCAAAGCCCACTTAGGGGCCGGAGCTGGAGTGGCTGCCGAAGGGTGAGCGAAGGTGATGGGGATGGGAACATGATCAGAACCACTAGAGGGAAGGGGAGTATCCCATAGTTGCAAGTAGGGAGCAAGAGCAGGGGAAACAAATGCAAGGTCGATAACACTAGGGCGGGAAGAGCCACTCAAAGGAAAGCGAGTGAAGACACCAGGAGTATTTAAGAGTGAAAAAACCCATGGCAGAAGCCCTGTCGGCATATGGGGATGAGGCTGCAAGCTCCTGATGTGAGAAGTCATGCAGGGGGTTTGCGGCAGGAAGGTGAATATTGAGATCTCCCAGGGTTAGAAAAGGAAAATCAACAGATGGAAATACAACAGAGGGAGGAACTGTGGGACGAGAAGAAGAAGATGAAAACCAGGTACTATAGGAATTCAAAATACGAAAACGAGGGAAAGAAAACCCAAAGGCAGTATTGCACAGGAAAAAATCCTAGCCTATGACATCCCGCCTACCACAAAACACGGGAAGAATTATACAGGACTTGAGCAAGGGGGCAGTAACATAAAAAGCCACCCTAGGGGAACCAGAAGACACAGCGGGCGGGTGAAAGGAAGAAAACCCACGAAAGGTAGGAAGGCGGCCCCTGTAAACAGGGGGATCCTGTAAACAAATAACGGAAGGAGGGAGTGATAAGCCCGCAAAGGAATTGAACAAGGAAAGAAACACATCCCAGCTTCCAAGGCTGTTGTGTTGGACAAAGGACAGGAGCGAGTGGAGTGGAGGGGCGGGGGAGGAAGAGTGGGCGCGCGACATTAGCGGGCAGAGCCCGACCCATGATG